>JABTTQ020001703.1:0-301654 GCA_016081115.2 Rehmannia glutinosa | reverse complement strand
AGTTACACGGGCTGCAAATAACAATGGAACAGTGTTTTAATTTAAATGCTTTGTGTAAAGTAATAATGAATAAATAATGCAAAATTGTTGAAATAAAAATAATAAGATACTATTAAGTCCATCTAAGTGGACTTAGGAGAATTTGACTATGACTAGAGTGACGCGGTGAAACCAAGGGATTCAATCAAGAGCAAAGCATATCGGGTTTATAATAAGACTAGTGGGGTTGTTGGAAGAATCTATCCATGTCAAATTCAATGAAGCTTTTGGAAAGGAAGTTGAAAGGATACCCTATGATGAAAGTGATGAAGAGGATATCGTTGAAACCATTGTTCAAGATGAAATTCAAAATGATCAACCTTCAAGCTCAAGTGTTCCTCAAGAAGATAAAGGTGATACTTGAAATTCAATCTTCCCGTAGCATTGAAATTTAAGGGAGATCACCCAAAAGATCTTATTATTGGTGATCCCCTGATAAAGTAATGACTGAGGAAAATTTGCCGAGAAAGCTCTTATATCTCAAAAAGAGCCTAAAATGCTAAGGAAGCCATTGAAGATGAGGATTGGTTTTTAGAAATGCAAGAGGAGTTGAATCAATTTGAAAGGAATGATGTATGGGAATTAGTACCTTGTCCTCCATCTCAAACCATTATTGGTACAAAATGGGTATTTCGAACAAGATCGATGACCAAGGCAATATTGTTCAAACAAAGCAAGGTTAGTAGCTCAAGGTTATTGTCAAGAAGAAGGTATTGATTATGATGAAACATTTGCACCGTGAGCACGCTTAGAGCTATTCGTATTTTACTTGCCTATTCTTGTTTTAAAAATTTCAAGCTTTACCAAATGGATGTAAAATCCGCATTTTTAAATGGTATTATTCAAGAAGAAGTCTATGTAAAACAACCTCCGGGGTTTGAAAATTTTTCTAGGCCTAATGATGTTTATAGACTTAAAAGGCCTTATATGGTTTGAAACAAGACCCCGCGTGCATGGTATGATAGACTTAGCTCTTTTCTTTTGCAAAATGGTTTTACAAGAGGTAAAGTTGACACTACTCTCTTTGTTTTTAGAAAGGGCAAGATTGCTTATTAGTGCAAATTTATGTTGATGATATTATTTTTGGTGCTACTAATGAATCCTTGTGCAAGAAATTTTCAAGTTAATGCAAGGTGAATTTGAAATGAATGATGATGGGGGAGCTCAACTTCTTCCTCGACTTCAAATTAAGCAATGCCAAGAAGGAATTTATATTTCTCAATCAAAATATACAAAGGAGCTTTTGAAGAAATTTGACATTGAAGAGGAAGAACCGCCTCTACCCCAATGGCAACAAACGCAAGATCGACAAAGATGAAAAGGCAAGTCGGTTGATGAATCCAAATATAGAGGTATGATTGGTAGTTTACTTTATTTAACCGCAAGTAGACCGGACATTCTTCATGCCGTATGCCTATGTGCTCATTTTCAAAGCAATCCCAAAGAATCTCATATGAGTGCCGTTAAAAGGATTTTTCGATATTTGAAAGGCACTATTCAATATGGTTTATTCTATCCAAAGAATGAAAATTTTTCTCTTAAAGGTTATAGTGATTCTGGACTATGCGGGAAATATTGATGATCGGAAAAGTACTTCCTGATCATGTCAATTTTTAAGCGATTGCCTAGTATCTTGGTTTTCAAAGAAACAAAATTGTGTTTCACTTTCAACGGCGAAGTTTAATATATTTCCGCGCATTTTGTTGTACACAACTTCTTTGGATGAAACAAACTTTAGCGGATTATAAATGTTCTTTTTGAAAATGTTCCTATCTTTTTGTGATAACATATCCGCTATAAATATTACGCAAAATCCGGTTCATCATAACCGCATTTTAAACATATTGAGATTCGACATCATTTTCTAAGGATTGTGTCTCAAAACGAAAAATTGAGATATCTTTTGTTCCATCTCAAGATCAATTAGCGGGCATTTTTACAAAACCGCTATCTTCCGAGACTTTGCATCGATATTTAGCTCAAGTTAGGCATAATGCATATTGAATGAGGCTTACATTTGCATTTTGCACGTTTTAAAAACTTAGGCGAAAAAATCGGATTTTTGCTGAAAATTCGGATTTTTGGAAAACCGACAGACAAAAATGGTTGAAAAGGTTGAGGGCAACCTAGTCGCTCAACGCCGACCCGGCCGCCCTCAACGCCGACGGTCGCCCTAAGCATAAAATTGATTAAAATGGTTCTCGTTTTCAAAGATTCGCAACATTAAAATATTTTGGCCATTTTTCGTCCCTTTGCCAAATTTTCATATATTTCATTCAAAAATGGTTTTCATGCATTTTTTTCACAACATGGATATTATATATCATGATTGTCATCATTATGACTCATCTTTTCCGATCAAATGGTAAGAATTTACCCATTTGCTCAATCGGGTTGAACCCTTGATTTTTTGACTTGTTTGCAAATTCTGATTCTAGTTTCATATGAATGTGATGAGCTTAATATTTATGATGTATTGAATGTTGTTTGCACTGAATTGGTGATGAAAATTTTTGGCTTAAATGAATTTCAAAGGCGTTATATACTTCTAGTTTTATTCGACGCACGCCAAGTGTTCGACAAAATGTTTCAATGAAAAATTCATCACCTACGTGATTCTCTCGATTTGAAAAGACATATAAGTTTATAGAGATCATGTTTTATCAATCAAATGAGCTTTTGCAAGTCAATTGATCAAATTTTCCCTTTTATTTGGAATTTAAGCTTCAATTTTCAATAAGCTCGATAAATCGATAAATTTGCGCACTTTGATATGAATATATGATGTTTTTATCATGCTAACATTCTTTTTGATGATTCCAAAGGGAGAAACAGAAAATGCTCATACGCTCAAAGAAGCGAAAATAAGCTTGCAAGAAAAGCTATAAGCTAGGGCTCTTGAAAGCCATAAGTCAGAACAATGCTTAGTCCATTTGATGTATTGTGGACTTTTATGCTTGACTAATGATGTTTTTGTGACAAGGGGAGCTTATAAGCTCATGGAATTCAAGCTTAAGTTGTGAAAGCTAAGCTTTTAGCTTTTAGTTGTTGCTTGTATACTTGTTCTTTATATGCATGTTGATAGGGGAGCTTGTGCAAAAATAATTTTGAAAAATCTTTGCTCCTATCCTTGTGTGCTTGTACTTATGATGTATCTTGTTTGGAATTGATTGTTGTTTTAAGACCGAAAATTTGTTTTGTTATAAAATCGACCTTCTAAAATTGTTTTGGTTTGTAATCATCAAAAATGGGGAGTTTGTTAGATAAATGTTTTTATCAAGATTTTGATGATTTTGTTTTAATAAGTTTTTATACCAAAACAATGTTTTTTATATGTTGTCCAAATACTCCTAAATGATTTAAAATGTTTTTACTAATTTTTGGAGTATTTCTTAGAGTTTTTAATTTGATAAAAATTGGACAACACTTTTGATGGTTTTGTTTAAATTGGTTTTTACACCAAAACTATGTTTATAAATGTTGTCTAAATACTCCCAAATGATTTAAAATGTTTTTACTAATTTTTGGAGTATTTCTTGAAGTTTATTTTTGAAAAAAATCGACAACATTTCAAAGGGGCGATCGACCGGTCGCCAAAGTGGTCGACTTTACCTCAAGATTAGAAACTCAAATGTAACTTACAGGTCTTGAAAAAGAGGAGGGGGACCGGTCAAGGGTGAGGTCGACCGGTCGACTTCCCTAGGCGACGGTCGCACCCACCTCGACCTCGTCGCACCCCTGCAACCCCTACCTGGATCGCACTATTTTTAAAAAACGGTCGAAATCTTCAACAGGCAACCTCGCTTATGTTATTTTTTGACAAACAAAATTCCAACCCGTAACTGTGATAGCAAGATTTGCTTTTCAATTTGTACAATATTTCTACATCTTGGATCTTCTTTTTGTAGACAAAAGTGAAGATAGAGGAGCTATGTTGGTGAAGCTTCCCTATAAATAGAGGATGAATTGAAGACACAATACACAACACATACAAGCAAAATACACAACAAGAAATCGCAAATTGTTCAAGCTTTCATTTCTTCATTCTTTTGTAATAGCCTAAGTACTTTCACTTGCACATCTTTGAGGTCTAGGCTTTTGATTCTTGATTACACTTGCACTCAATCTTTGTATTGGTTTCATAGAGTTGTAATCTTGAATTTTGTCCATCATTCAACACAAAACATCCTTGTGAGTATTCTTGTGGTAAGAATACACTTGGGTGATTTAGGTGATAGGTGTTTGAAGAGTGTGGTACTCTTCAAAGGTGGTGAAGGAAGATTGTGGTAATCTCCTTGAAGGTGTTGTAAGAGGATTGTGGTGATCCTCAAGGTGTTGTATTAATTGTGGTAATTAATAAAATCTTTTTTTCTTTTTGAAATCCATCCCTGAGATACTTGGGGTGGTAGAGGATTAGGCCCTAGGTGGGTTGAACCTCTTTTAAATCAACGAGTGTTGTTTAATTTCCGCATTTACATTCTTGTCATTTACTTGTTGATTCGAAAAAGTAGGGTGATTTGCGAAAAATCGCATAATCTATTCACCCCCTCTAGATTATCGTAGCCATTGGACTAACAGAGGCATCTATCCATAACTGAAAACCAAATTGTCCGGTTAAGAAGATGATTTCCGAAAGGCCACAAGGTAGTTTGTCGGGTAATATCGAGCCAAACCCAAGGGAACACGTAGGAAATCACCATCAGTTTTCCACATGAGCATGATTATGCCAATGCCGCCATGCGAAAATACGTGGAGGATGACATGCCCAAAGAAAAGCTCATGAAAAGGAGGTTGCGAACACAAGCCCAAGATCCCTTACCGAAGTCTAACCGAAGAAGATAGAAGGAGGACAAATTTGGTAAGTACCTTGATTCTTTCAAACAATTACATGCCAATATTCCATTTGTTGACCCTCCTTCAAAGCATGTTAGGGATCTTAATGACATCACCCTAGTGAAAATAAGCTTAACAAATTATCAAGTGTGCAATTGAATGATAAATGTCCTTCCAATGAACTACCACAAAAATTTAATGATCCGAGCTTTATTATCCCTTGCACAATTGATGGTTTACCTGTTGATAGGGCACTAGCCGACTTGGGAGCTAGTATCAATGTGATGTCTTATGAAACATTTAAGCATGCGGGATTAGGTGAACTTAAACCTATTAGGATGGACGTTCAATTAGCCGATAAATCGATTAAACATCCTAGAGGTATTATTCATGATGTGTTAGTCAAGATTGATAAATTCGTGTTTCCAATCGATTTCGTTATTCTTGACATGCATGATAATATAGAAGTTCCCTTAATTCTAGACGCCCATTTTTGGCTACCGCAAAATCTCTCATTGATGTGCATGATGGAAAACTTATTTTGAGAGTAGGGAGTGAACAAGTTATCTTTAAAATTTCCTTGAAAAATCATATAGATGATACTTGTTTTCCTATAAACTTGATTGGGAAAAATGATCTTTTGCTTGATACGCCATCTAATAAACCCTTGAAAACATGTGATGTTCAGTGTGTAGAAGTGCTCACAGAAAAGTTTATATTTAAAGATGTCGTGCAGAAATTTGGGACCGCTAAGGTAAATTGTTCGAGATTTGACTTAGGTGGCGATGTTAAGGATTTTCATAAGTTCAAGGCTCGCCCGATTAAATCTTCACATTTAGGTTACATAGCCCAGTATACGACGTTAAGGAAGCGCTAACCGGGAGACAACCCGATGTTTGTGTGCAATTGTTTCCATTTATTTTTATTTTTTTTATTTATTTTATTTTCTTTCAAAATAATCATAAGTTCTTAGAGTCACAAATCATAAAAAAAAACTCTTGAGCTTCTTCTTGGTTGTCCTAATTGGGAATATTTGAGATTCCACGGTATTCGAGTTGTGTGTTGCTTAACTTTGATTAGGTATGAAGATGCCGTTGAAGGTCCCGTACCAAAACAACCCAATGATCGCTCAACACCGATTCCACTATTGTAGTAAGGTCGTATTTTTCTTTTTCCACCTCTTTTATATCATTCTAATTTCTTTGCTTTTGGAGTGTTTGGTGTGTGTTGTCCATTTCTTTCTTTCACATTGAGGACAATGTGAATCTTAAAAGTTGGAGGTGGGTACAATAGCATTTTCTAATGCTTGTATGATTGTTTGTGAGAAATGTGATTTTTTTAACAAATTGAATGTTTGCTAGTCAATAACTTGGCCCAATTATACCTACATTAACTTGTTATTTGTGTTTTCAATGTGAAGCAATTGATTGTCTAGGATAGATTGACGTGGATGCGCAGTAAAATTTTGATGAGATTTCTAACACCATAAATACTTGATCTGTTAAGGCATATACGACGATACCTAGCGCTATGAACGCCTCGAGAACTCGTGATTTAGTAGTGTTTAACTAGTTGTTAAACCAAGCTTGCGAATAAAAAAAAAAAAAAGAGAAAGAGAAAAATGAAAAAAAAAGAAAAAGAAGAAAAAATGGACCAATCGAGGTTATACTCCTCTATTTGTTGTTGCTTAGTAACTAGGAGCATTCATGAGCCCCATGTTTGTCTTTTACGTAAAAACGGCGACACAAATATGAGTATGGGAAACCACCCTAGAGGGTTTGAACAGAAATTCAAAATTTAAACCTAGTGGAAGCATGCTTGAAAGGTCCTAAAAAAAAACGAAAAAAGGGGAATGTATACTCATTGACTTCTCATCCCAATAAAGTTCACGAAGCTTGGTTATATAACTAGTAGGCTAACTACAAAGATCTATTTAGTTCTTGTATTTTCATAGCATTATTGAATTGAAGTTGTTCATAACTATCAATATTTGTGGAGTGACGATTTCAAGTCTCAATAATTCCTTACCGATATTACGGTCTTTCTTGACAATGATCGCTTTGCAAAACAATGCTTTTTTTACAATGGTTAATTCGGGTTGAGAAGGCTAAGAACTTGACTTGCTTGTGTTCAATGTGTTGAAAAAAAAAAACAAATTGTGTGTTGTGATTTATTGAATCCCTCTTTTTGATATTATGTTTTGCTTGAGGACAAGCAAAGTTCAAAGTTGGAGGTGGTTTGATAAGGGTCTTTTTTCTCGCATGTTTTATGTGTATATTTGAGTAGAATTTGAGTTATTTTGTTGTTACTTTCGTTAGTTTTTGATTGTATATTGTTTATACTATCGTGAGGTGCTTTTATTGGTGTAGATTGACCATTGGGGCTAATTTTGGTGAATTTCGACCATGGATTCATGTCAAAACATACCGGGAGTTTAAGGATGCAAAACACTCGAAATCCCAAGCCAAACGCTAGCGTCATTTTGGGGCCTTTTTGTCCAACACGGCCAGGGGTGTCGCAACACAACCATGTTCAAACAGGCGAAAAATCACAATTTTTAGGCTTGGATGCACTCGAACACGGCCTGGCCGTGTTGTACGGCCGTGTCGCACAACACGCCATGTCGCATAACATGGCCTGCCTGGCCGTGTCGTGCGACATGGCCATGTTAGACCAATTTTAAGCAAAATTCAAGCAAAGACGGCTAGAGCATGTCGGGCGACATGGCCGTGTTCGGGACTTTTTTGCAACTTTTCCATGCGAAAATTATGGAAAACTCACCAACCAAGCTTTTTGACCACTTTTGTACACCTTTAACACCCTATTTTGCTACAACATGTCCCCATATTCCCTCAATTATCATTTGAATACAAGAATTCACCAACCCAACAATGAATTGGAGCATTTGTTTAACAAAGGATGGCATTATTAATGTGTTCTTGCACAAAAATAATGTCTATAAAAGCCAAGAGTATGAGTCAGGGAATCATTCATTAATTCAAGATACATTGAATTCATTAGATTCATAGATTCATTAAATTCATTAGACATTGGAGATCAAGAGGTCTTGGAGGAGTAAGCTTGTAGCAACATTGGAGAAGAAGGCTTGAGCAACATCATCAATCAAGAAAGAAGTCAATTGAGATTTTGAGAAAGATAAGTACACCATGTCTACAATACTTAAATCTTCTTGTGTAATTTATTCTTTGGTCAAAATCATGTGTAGCTAAACTCCTAAAGTGTTTGAATGTAGTGAACTCTAGAATGGAATTGTGATTAGGGTGTGTATGTTTTTAATAAAATCTTCATATTTTGTGTGATTCACTTATATTATGCTTCGTTCATTCAAATTGATATATGCGCAATATTGATTTGAAGTTTATTTTTCATCCGGGAAATCGAGAGATTCATGGTGAAATAGAACCTATATAAGTGAAAAGAGTTGCATGCAATCCTAGATATAGGATGACATAAATCTTCCTGACGGATTAGGTCAAACCTAATATGGGAATTCACAAATCGTTATAATGTCAGTCTTGGGGTTTTAACTAGAAAGAGATTTCAGTTAATCAACTTGAGATTAGAAGTTTTTCGCCTTGAGAATGGTTTAACTTAAATTGGGAATTTGTACGGTCCACAAGACATGAGATTTTATTAAAAGAGGTTGGTTTTTGCTTAAGGGCTTACAGCTTGTATTTTTAACTTGTCAAATCACAAAACATTCTGAGGGATTTACATTCAAACACATTTCTATCTCTTGATTTCTTATTTTACAAATCTTCCTTCATTTTTACAATTTATACTATGTTTTCCTTTTTCATCAAACAAAAACTCTAAAAATTGTTAGATTAAATAACAAAAAGACGGTAATTATTAGTACTTACAATCCTCGTGGAATGACACTCTACTCAATAATCTATACTATAAAACGATAGGTGCACTTGCCTACGGTTTTAAAGATAGCTTTTGAGCCATCATTAGCAGAGGTAGCACTTGAGATTTTCTCAAAGCCATCATCATCTAAAGCTTGGTAGATGAGGAAGATAGTCTTCTTGTCTTTCTTTCTCGAGTCCTTCAAACTATCCTTTTTCTCGTAGAGGATAGTGTTAACTCGTCTTTAGTCTCTTCATAACCTTTTTCCACGACTTCCCATACGTCATGTGCTCCGAGAAGTGCCTTCATTTTGATACTCCGCCAAACTCGCTTTCCCTTAAATTGTGGAACTTGGAATGATGCCACACTCGCCATGTGAATTGAAGATTTTGACTAACAATGAACTGAAAAAAAATCTTGGAATTTTTTTTTACTTGGTCAACGGTCAACCCTTGGTCAACTCGCGGTCAACTATCAACTTGACTTGGTCAACTCTATGAGTTGACTCAATACTCTCAACCCGATCTCACTATGTATAAAATCTCAAGAATTTTTTTTTTTCGATGTGGAAGATCGGGAAAGCCGCAACCACAGAGCATACTTAGAATTTCACGAGATTTTACAACCGTACTCGATGCCACTTTGTTGGAAATTTACCACTTAAAAGATATAATTTTATTGACCACTCAAATATTACAAGACACACCTCACCACAACTTCACTCAAACTCAAATATTACTTAGAAGCTTTGCTTCTCACTCACTTGTTTTTCTTTCTTAACTTGATACAAAATGAACCAACAACACCACCTATTTATACTAAAACTTCATCTAGATCAATGGTTAAGATTGATTCTCACCAACCTTAATCCAATGGTTATCTTTTATTTCCATCTACCACATTCACCTACCATACCAACAACTTAAACTCAACTACCAAACTCATCTACCACAATTAAACATAAAATAAGTTTATATAATTCAATAGTTGAAGCATGAGTTGAAGTCAAAGCTGTTTCATCACTCTTTTTTAGATTCAAACTTGATTCAACAACATGGGAGTAAACCACAATAGCTAGTGGATTATCTTGCGTCGTTGGTATGGTGTGATCATTCGTAGGCGTTTCAACATACTTATCTGAAATGAGACCTGAATTACAATTTTTTCCTGTAGAGCCTCAAACAGATTCCGAGTAGAGATGTTTTGTTGAGGGCGTGAAGGGCTAGTATTTTTACTGTTACTAGCTGATTTTTTGTTGACGGCCACAAATTCGACATTGTCCATATGAACTACTGGCGGTTGGACCAAAGCAAAAGATTTCCCAGTAGGAGGTTGGTCCTCAGCACTAATTTGGTCTTCCTCGACACAGTCCGCCCACCGTTTGCTGGCAGTAGCATTTGCAAAATCAATATTATCCCCGTCCACCTCATCGAGAATGGTAAACTAATTAGAAGAAGAATGAATAGTTGAATTAGCACGCGGTGGAGAATGAGCCAATTCAACAACCTTTTGAACCACAACATCTAATCCAACCTGGAGATTCCCATCCGAACTGAGGGATCCAAGGCAGGCTTCTCGGGTTGCATACCAGCTGCATGACGAGGCAGCCTGGGATTTCGAGAGCGACTGCGGCCCCTAATAGTCGACTGTCCGTCTGAAATTTTTCTCACAGAAGTCGCCAAATGGCCAATGATTTGACAATAATGACAAAAATCTGGGAGATGTTCGTAATGGAAGAAAATGAATCCTGAATGACCCATTCGTTCAATCATCATCATTTTGGGAAAATTAATACTCAAGTCAATGTCGACGAGGACCCGCGCGAATGCCCCATGGAACCGATCAACGATTTATCATCAATTTTGATAGGTGATCCAATGGTTCATGCAATCCACATCAACACCTCGGAATGCCAGTACTCCCAACTTAATCCAAATATCCGTACCCAAATCTGTGCTATCGAATTAGTAGTATTATCGTGGTCAAAATCCAATGTCCAAGGTCAGAAGCGGAAGGAACCCGGGATAATAGCGAAAATCATTTTTGCTAAACAACATCACGATCCGTGAGCTCATCAAAGTGAATATTATAATACCCTTTGCCAAGATAAATAATCCAAAAAGGAGAGTCAAGACGCGAAAGAGCTTTCAATTTATCATGCAACTGAGGAAGAGTAAGTGGCTTACAACCCTTAGCGTAAAGGGTGCGTCCAATCAACGATTGTTCACATAATTGACGCCAGGACTCATAAATTTCATCACTAATATGCAGGGAATATTGATTACCTTTCTTTGTAGGAATAAGCAGAGAACTGATCACGACTATGCCACAATATTGGATTTTTGTTGTAGCATACCGCTGTAAGACGGAGCAGCAGTAGACGGTAAAATTTGGGTAGCATGAAGATCTGATGTAGAAATTCTAGGCGTCGAAATATAGGTGAAAACCCTAGTCGGAGTGGAAACCCTAATTGAACCAAGAGGGTTTGCAGGTGGAGACAAAACAGATTGCATAGTCTGAGAGTCTCCGGCGTGCGAGTGCGTGGGCGGAGTAGGGGTCGACTATTGACAGTGCCATCGGACATGAAGATGGGGGCGACGATTGTAGCAAGAGTGGAGAAGAAAAAGGAGTGATGATCAACGGAACTTTCAGAAAGAGAGAACTGTCCCAAGTCATCCATGGACAAGCGGCACGACGTGGACAAGATCAACGCCGCGAGGAAGAAAGATAATCGAATCTTAGAGAGATAAAATTTGAGAGGAATTTCATCTTTTTCTAGGTTTTTTCGTTCACAAGCTACACATAAGGTTTCCTCTTTTTAATTTTACTTGCTTCATCCATATACAAGATCTTGTAGTTTTAATATTGGCCATAATTTTTGGAATATAAGCAGATATAGCTAGGTTTATTTGAAATACTAACACTCAGTGGCGGATCCATGATTTTGAAAATGGAGATATAATAGATATTTGACAAAATTCACATAAACATTGTTTAAAATTTTGCAAAAGTTGATCGTGTAACAATATGAACAAATCAATACACATATAAAAAAGAACTAATTAGAGTAATTAAGAAAACATGAGAGAACAAAACATAATCTCGGTAACATTATTCATTTTATTAGATTTATTTTTGGGATATTTTTATCGTTTACGGATTTTGCCATGCATTTTATTCATTCATGTCGTTAAGTCAAATTTTTATTTTTTAAAATTATATTGTAGGGATTTTCTGTTATATTATTTGGATTTTCGAATTGTTTCTGTAAAATTAGGGTTACAAATTCAGTATTATTTTTATTTTTCACTAAAGATTATTGTTTGGATTGTTTATAAATTGGGGGTACAGTTAGTGGTAACACTTAAGAATAGATCCCTCGAAAAACAACACTTAAGAAAAGAAAATAAAAATATTAAGTGACAGTATCAAAATTTTGAGTAATTATATATGTTAACTTGCAAGAACTTTTTTGGTCATAATTTTTGAAGGTTAAATAGTGGCAGCAATTATTTTTATGTCATTATTGGGAATTAGTAATTAGACTTGTGTGTGAATTATCTAAATAGATAATTAGTGATCCATCATCATTGAGTATTAAGATTTAGCGAAATATGATAAATAACAATATGAAGTTGTCATAACGTGTGTGTGTGTGTACGTGAAAATTTTTATTTTGTCGCAATAATAGTTTTTATAAGTTAAAAAAATAACAAGAATTGTCACTATTAATAGTTAGTGGCAAATGTATAAGACATCTAAACATGTACCACTAAATTGTTAAAAGTACTGACAACTTGAGCATAATTGATTTTTGTTACTTTTTGAGAGAATTATTATTGTACATAACAAGATATTGGCAAATGTCATGAATAACAATATTATTAAATTATTGAGAAAAGCTAAGCTTTTCACAAATCACATATTGATGTTTTAACCATGAATCGTCTTGAGCCAACCTTCAAATAGGATAACCATGAAAAACTAATATATATCTATATTCTTTTTGCTTTCTTTTATAAAAATAAGAAAAAAAAAATTGAATAAATTATCAATACATATATACAAGCTCTATATAACATTTTTCTTACAAACAAACTTCAAAGTAGATTTTCGCCATTTTAAAACCTTTTGACAACAAAGTAGATCGACTATTTGCAACCTTTTTTAGCAATTATCTGTTAGCAACCTTTTGTTTTTGTTTTTTCTTTGTTTAATTAGCTTTTCAACTTTTATTGAATAGCTTTTTGAAGGAGTCATAATGGTCGGCTTCCATAATTGCCTTGATCATTGGGGAACGTAAAGCACGGTTAAGTGATTAAGTACTTATTTTATTGATACATTGTGTATTGATCGAGTGGATAAGATCTGTTTCAAGATGATGTTTCATCTCTTATTCCACCACACAGATAATTACTATGTGTATAGAAGTTATCGTATTAATTTTGGAGCATAAATCATGCCTAAATTGTGGGATTTTGGCTAAAATTAATATGATAATTTCTATACACGTGGCAATCATCCACGCGGTGGAATATGAGATGAAATATCATCTTAGAATATAATATCACATCCGTGGATGGAATTAGATTTCCTATTCCATGTTCCTATTCCACTTTTTATTCTATTATATTGGATGGATGTCACGTGTACAAGATAATGAGAGTGTTTGCAAACACTAAAAATAAGTGGGTTTCAGTTTTTTGCTTAAAAAAACAGTTTTTAGTGTTTGCATATACCAATTTCTGCTTCTAATTTCGCTTATTTAATCGAATCTAAAAGCGAGGGAGAGAGGTGCTTTAGATTCTGCTTCTACTTCTAGTTTGAATTTTACAAATAAATAAGTACTTTTACTACTTTTCACCAAACACTCTCAACTTCTCATTCTCAACTTTTAATTCTATTTTCAAACACTACCAACTTCTGATTCTCAACTACTTCTACTTCTGCTATAATAAAGGATCACGGATGAGATCTTCTATTCCAGGATGGTGTTTCATCTCATGTTCCACCGCACGAATGATTGACACATGTATAGAAGTTACCATATTAATTTTGGAGCATACATCAAGGCTAAATTGTGGAGTTTTAATCTAGTAACTTATGTACACGTGTCAATAATCCATACGGTGGAACATGAGATGAAACATTATTCTGGAATAGAAGATCTCATCCGAATAAATCACTTCTTCTAAAAGCAGAAGTTTTTGCAAACACTCCCAATATATGTCATCACTTTACACGTGTTGTTTATCCAATCAAGTGGAATAAAGAGTAAATTTAGAATTGTGGAACATAAAATTTAGTCTCGAGATGGAATAAGGATGACTACATGACGGATTTGGCCAAACCCAAGACCCACCTCGCTTGAACATTATGTTAATTTTTTTTACTATGTATTGTTAATTCATGTCCACTATGTTCAAAGACATTTATTTTACATCTTTTCTTAAACGTTATAATATTCTTATTAAACCATTAATTTATGGTGCTTAATTTCCCTATTAAAATAAATATTTCCTTATGGTAAAAGATGTAATGAACTATCTAGGTTCCTAATTAGTAATTAATAGAGTAACAAATACTAACAATCACTTAATTTGTAGGGATCATAGCATGAGTGATGAGGAGATTTATGCTTTAATGAGTCAAAATACCTCAATAATACATATATACCGTATTTGTTTTTTGAAATAATATATATCGCATTTCTAAGTATATAGTTTTGTTTAGCAACTAATATATAGTTTTGGATTATCGTGTTCTTAAGCAAATCCAACTCAACTCGGTCAATGTCGGAAAACTAAATTTTGACACTTGTCTCAGCATGTGTCACGAATGACATTTCTTATTATAAATATCCTTGGTAATTGGTTTGATCAATATATAATAATATAACTGACTTATCCAAAATTTTTTACTTTTTATTTCGAATTAACCCCATAATTAGATAATGAAAGAGTTTTGGGTATAGTAGGGGTTATTTCAATAGACCTATAACAACTAATTCACTACAAGAAAATTCCACTTTACCGACAGAATTTACCGACATAAATGATTTTGTCACTAAATTTTTCTGAGAATACTTACGCAATTATAGATATTATTTTTCCCCAAATTATACAGACAAATTACCGACAGATTACCGGCAATTTTTCTATTACCAACAGATTTTCTGTAGGTAATTACCAATAGTTTTAGATTTTTGTAGGTAAATATATATTTTACCTACAATAATTTTACCTATAAATTAAAATTTTCTTAATATTTACCTACTGATTTTTCCTCGTAGGTAAACCTGTTTTTCTTGTAGTAGTGATATTGTATAATATATATATATATATATATATATATATAAAAGAGAGAGAGAGAGAGAGAGAGAGAGAGCTAGTCTCCTGTCGACATTTAACTGATCTAGATCCGTTAGACGGATCTAAATATCCTACCCACCGTCCCTAACCTGCACTGCCCAAAAAAACCCCACTTCTTCACGTTCTCTCCCCTCTCTCTCTCTAATATACGTGTGTCTGGTGTATATTTATGTATATCTACACAAATCACACACAAATCATCAATCCTCGTTCATGTCTCTTTTCCATTCCTCTCACACAAATCACTAAAGGAGTAGTGCAAGGTGGATATTTCATAGTGCCGTCTGAATTAACTATTCAACAAGGACGAGGAATTTCATGAAACATGGATATAGTGCCAAGTAAAATAGATTAAAGGCTCACCGATTGCTCCCATTTCTTAAACTTCGCCACCACGAAATCAACCAATAACAGCGCAATTAAAACCCGATCTACCCAAACACGGTGCATTTGAGGTGACATGTTAAACAAGATAATAAAGAGAAGCCACCACAAGGTGGCTAAATCCAATGTTGATTTCACCTACGCGCCGCCAGGCCGGAGCTCCGAATCCATCGTCATCGTCAACCACGCTTCCCGTGGCGGAGTACCGCTGAATTTATCTCAACAACAACAAATGACTTTTGCCGCGCGCCGCCTCTTGGCACAATTGAAAATCTACCGATGTTTCGAGATGTTTTGGTGTTGGAGCACTAAATGATACAAGTCTTAGTATTAGCTAATACTTTTATGGAGAAATACTAATACATTTTATAAGAAAAACTAATACGTTGCAGGAGCACTACTAAAATACTCTCTAGGAAATTACTAATACTTTTTCGAGAAACTACTAATACTTTTCCGATGGACAACTAATACATTTCAGGAGTATATTTATGAGAAATACTAAAACTCTTCAGGGAACTACTAATACATTTCAGAAGAACTGCTAATACTTTTTAGAAGGACTACTAATACTTTTCGTATGATTGTTAATACATTTTGGGAGAAAAATTTAATTATATTCAGGGGAACTATTAATACATTTAAGAAGAATCGCTAATACTTTTTAGAAGGACGACTAATACTTTTCGTATGACTATTAATACATTTCGAAGAAAATTTTAATTTATTTCAAGGAACTACTAATACCTTTTCGAGGATCTACTAATACTTTTTTGAGGGATTGCTAATACATTTTAGGAGTATATTCAGAGAAATACTAAAAACTCTTTAGAAACTACTAATACATTTCGGAAGAATCGCTAATACTTTTTAGAAGACGACTAATACATTTCGTGAAGGACTCTAATACTGGTGCTCCCGAAAATTACTACAACACCACCGCTAATATTACGGAAATGCCACTGGATCCGTGGGGTCGATCCGTCTAACAGTCGAGACTAGTTAGACGGTCCGACAGAGTTTTTGTGATATTATATATATATATATATATACAATTGTCTACCCTATATTACAAAATTTAGACCAAAGTATATATTTAGTTATTGAAATCATTCCCGACGCCAAAATACCAACTATAAGATTAATATGCAAATTACTAATGAGGATTACATGTGAGGTATTTGTATATGTTCGTATTTGTGACAATAATGAAAATTCATGGTCATGATAAATAAATCCTTGTTGACATGGTCGTGAAATAATTTGTCACCTCTAATATTGACTTTTTTCATCTGATTTTTATGATACTATTCGACATGACTAATGATTCATATTAAATAATGATGAATATAATGTCAAAAGTTAAAACATTTTAATATGAATTTGAGTGCATGATAGTCAAGATAATTTAATAGTAAAATTACTTGACATTGAAAAATCATAAACAGTACGTACCTTTCATATCTTGGCTCTAGCTGTCGACTTATATTTCTTTTCAATTTTTTATTTTTTAATTTTTTTTTGGGGTTTGGCCCCTATGAACTAGCCTAGCTGCAAAGAAGCAAAAACTTAAAATCCTAATAATCAATCAACATCTAACTCGAGACAAAGGCTATTACAAATCATGATTCAAGTAGGCTATATATCATTCAAGTTAATCAGCTCATGAGATTGTTTATATGTAAAACTTTACTTTATGCAGGGCTTAAATATCTACTTGTACTTGAAATAGCTACACACTCCAAATAAAGTAAAGTAGGTAATTTGGTTGATTTTGTGAGTTAATGCTAAAAAAAACATCAAATTGAACATAAAATTTGAAATTAACTCACACTCCATGTTCCACTTAACTGAATTAATAACAAGTGTTATTCAAATAAATATAGACCGTTGATTATATTTTAATATATCTACACATATCATTCATCCGAATAATGTAACATGAAATGGAATAGAAAAGTGGAACAAAAAAAATTGAATCCTTCCTGTTATAAATTCAAATTAGGCAGCGTATCTTTATGAAGGCATGGTCATGCATGCGAACCACGAGGCAATTGTCTCAATTACCTCAGGCCTTGAAAAAATGGAGGCCCCAAATATATATTATAAAGAGTGATGTTTTCTTTTTATTTTTTCCCAAAACAAAAATATTATATGAATAATTGTTGAGATTTAAGATTAATTAAGAACTAAATATTGCAATTTGGATCATTTGACAATTAAATGCCTACAAAATAGGAACTTTTTACTCTATGTAGACTTTAATTACCTTGTACACGTCATTACAAGAAAACAATCAAATTCCAACAAAGTAATTCCAACGAAATAAAAAAATCTGTTGGAATTTTTAAAATTCCAACGGAAATTCCAATGCTACAATATACCGTTGGAATATTCCAAATCGATGACGGATCCGGAAAATTAGTAGTAGGGTGGGCTAAGAAATAATAATTACACGAAGTGTAAAAATTACTTCATAAAAACACACAGTGGTATATTTATATTAGCAATCAAATAGACATATTTTATTTTCCATGCTATTTGTTTTCTAGCAACAAAATAACATAATCCAACAACTAAATATAAAAAGCTAAAAAAATAAATTTTCAATTTCATACTTGATGATGGCATTTAGGGGAGACAAATCGGTAGTACCAAGTCAATAAATAACAACTTGACACAATAAAACAAAGTACGAACACAACACAAAAACCTTATTGGGCCTAAAATTTAAAATCAAACATGATGGGCTAAAAATACGAAAAATATGGCAGGACACGATTGGCATAATAAGCAAAATTATTAAATTTATTTAGTTAGACCCGTTAGGCCATTAACTAATAAAATAAATGATTTTTAAATATATTTGATACTTAGAATACATACTCTAATTTTTAATAAATTACCAATTAAAATATTAAAGTATAGTTGAACTTAGTGACATGGTAAATATACTAATAATAAATTAAGGATCACAAAATAGTCTAAAGATAAAAATAAAATAAAAATTATAGCATCAATATTATATCATTATAACACAAAAGTTTTAAGTTTTTCATTCTTAATTTTCAAAATGAATGTAAATTTTGGGGTGGCTTTGAGTTTTGCATTAAATTTTGGGATGGGTTAATTATAGAAAATGTAAAATAAATAGTACCAAAAGTAGGATTTTAAAAATTTGCACCGGCTCAAGCCCATCTTTGCTCCATTATCATCCGCCCCTGATTCCAATGGAAATTCAAACGATAAACAAAACTGTTAGTATAAAATGTTGGAAATCATGTTAGAATTTAAAATTCTAACGGAAATTCAAACACCACAACTAACCGTTGGAAAATTCCAACAGTGATTCCAACATTAATAATAAACCATTGGAAATACTATTAGAATTTTAAAAATTCCAACAGAAATTTCATCGCTAAAACATACAATTGAAAAATTTCAACAAAAATTCCAACAGTAAACCAAATGTTGGAATCGTTGGAATTTCTGTTGGAGTTTTTACTAAAACATACCATTGGAAAATTCCAACAAAAATTCCAACAGCAAACCAAATGTTGGAATTAATCGTTGGAATTTATGTTGGAGTTTTTAAAATTCCAATGGTACAACATGTTGTTGATAAATTCCATTGGAAATTCCAATACCATTGAAAAATTTCAATAGGGGTTAAATGATTTGATAGTATAATCTATATCAATAAAATATATCTTCTCTTCTGGAGTCAATCATATTGAAACTACATGGTTAAATGTGCTTGACTTGGGACAAATTGATGATGGGTAACCTCTTTGGGAAGTTAAAGATATTAGATAATGAGATAAATTGATTTAATATTCCAACGGATATATACCATTGACTAAATTCTAATGGTATAATTCCGTTGGAATAACCGCTGGAGTTTTTTCCAACGTATTAACTATATTCCAATGGTATAACTCATGTTGGAATTAGTGTTGGAAAAAATGTTGGAGTTCTTTCCAACAGCTTATATATTACAATGGATAAATAACGTTGGAAATTCAATTGGAATATTTTTCCATTGGAATTTAGTCATTCCAACGGCCATTTTACCAACAATACATTTTATGTTGGAATTTCCGTTGGAATCAATAATTCCAACGGTAATTGGCCAAAATCCAACATATTTTTCCCACTTGGAAATTTCCTTATTTTCTTGTAGTGCGTTCCATCGTTTGGTTATAGACCAGAAAACTCCCGACAGATGGTCTAACGGGTCAAAACCCGTTAGATGGATCCAAAAAATGACCCGGTTGTATTTTTATTTCATTAGCAGGGACCGTTATTAGCGCTTCCTAAAAGTATTAGCAATCTTCAAAAGTATTACTACGTAGTTCATTTGAAAGTATATTAGTTTTTGTAATATTGGACAATGATATAATATCACGGGAGCGATGAAAAATATTAGGTTTTCATCCGGAAAAATTAGTTTTGTATGCTATAAAAACTTTTTTTTAAAATAAAAGTTCGGTCCCGTCGTTGCAAGTTACTCGAACCCGGACCTCGTCATTGTGAGTAATACTTTCGTGGCCATTGTGTTAACCGCCAAATGATTTTGTATACTATCTAAAGTTAAAACCAAAGTAGATCCCAAGCAAGGGCGTAGCCAAGAATAAAAACGAGGTGAGCCGATACACGAAAATGGAATGGACCGAAATACAAAAATCATATAAAATATAAATAAATTTTTTTAAAGAAAAATTTTCTAGTGTAAATTTTTTTTTAAAAAAGAAATTTGGGGTGGGGGCTGGGGCTGGGCCCGGAATGGCCCCCTTCCTCCGCCATTGATCCCAAGCAATTTTACAGCCACACGGATTGACGTGGGATTCACTTAAAATAAAATAGTTAGCAAACTAAGTTAAAAAAAAAAGGAATATTCCTAGAAATGGAGATTTTAATTTTTATACATATTCTTTCCCTGAAAGGCAGGGGTTAACAGATTAATGTAAAGCAACATTATGAATAATCACATATATGATATAACACTGTTCACATTTAGATTCTAGACTAAGATGAAAAGACAATCAGAAAAAGCTTGGTCTACTCTCTGTCATTCAATTTGCTGCATTAATTTAATATATACCATAAAGAAGCCCATCTTTTTCCGCTCCCCACTTTCTGAGATTAACCATATAATATAATTTGATAGAATTGCAAAAATAGTCCTCTAACTATGCCATGCAAAAATCATGTAAAAATTACGTTTTGCAAAAAAAGTGTCGTAATTATATAAACATCTCAATTTTAGTCCTGCAAAATAGTCCTCAGAATCGTAAGTAAATTTCATTTTTGGTACTAATTTCACAAAAACTGAACTACATGTGTCGCTCACATGATTGAAATTCGGTGACATTAGTATCAAAAATGAGATTTATTTATAATTACAGAACCATTTGGCAAAACCGTGCATTTTGTAGCACCCCAACTAAGAGATTTCTATAGTTACAGGATATTTTCGCAAAAATGGTTTTTAGAGGTGGATCTTTTTGCAACTGTAGTATAGTTACATGACTAATTTTGCAATTTTACTAATGTAATTTAATAATTACATATCTTCCCATCTCATCCCATCTCCCTTCTCCAGCCATTATATACTCTCTCTCCTTCTCTCCCTCTCTCCCTCTCTCTCTATATATATAATTTGCAGGTGAGATCAAAGAGAAACCAACACAAGCTTGAATACAAGTAACCAACAATTAAACATGGGGAGAGCGCCTTGCTGTGACAAAGCCAATGTAAAAGAGGGCCATGGTCACCTGAAGAAGATGCTAAACTTAAATCCTACATTGAAAAGCATGGAACCGGAGGAAACTGGATTGCCTTACCGCAGAAAATAGGTACCTCAAGTACTCATAATTGTTACATGCTATTTTAATTTCTTAATTATAATTAATTAATCTCTCTTTCAATTTTGATTAATTAGGTCTGAAGAGATGTGGAAAGAGTTGTCGGCTTAGATGGCTGAATTATCTGAGGCCCAATATCAAGCATGGAGGGTTTACTGAGGATGAAGATAATTTGATTATCCACCTCTATATCACCATTGGAAGCAGGTAATAATTTATTAAATAACATGAAACATTACTTATATTCACCAGTTTTAAAAATTATATATAGGCTTAATTGCAATTTTTTGGTCATTTAAATATAATGGAGTGACATATTGATCATGTAAGTATTTTGGTTATGTAAATATGAAGGAGTGACATATTTGGCCCTGTAATTTCGATTCTTTAAATTTTGATTTTTGATAAGTTCTAACTTTGTGTGGTTTTGTTCCGGATGGGTACTTGATCAATATTTCAATTTTTGGGACCAAACTTGCATAAAAATTGAATGTATAAGACTAGAATTAAGCAAAATTCAAAACTTACAGGATCAAAATTGTTATATAGTATAATTACATGATCAAATTAATATGTCTACTTACGAGACCAAAAATTGTTACACAGAATATTTACAGGACTGAATATAGTATTCCCTTATATTACATGACCAAAATTATAGGGTTTGGGTTTTGATCTTTATCTGTGTTTTTACGCAGATGGTCAATTATCGCAGCTCAATTACCTGGAAGAACCGATAACGACATAAAAACTACTGGAACACAAGGCTGAAGAAGAAGCTTTTAGGCAGGCAAAGGAGAGAACAACAACGAGGGACTCACAGAAGAGGAGGTCAAAATTGTAATTTCAGCCTAAACCCTCGGCCGCCGCCACAGCTGGTGGCGCCGCCACCCTTTCTGCCGCCGTCAAATTCAGCCTTCACCGATATTCCCATCACGCCTCCTTTCGACCCAAAATTTTCGTACGATCATCCACAAATATTATTACCGAACAACAACTGGGAAAACCTAATTTGCTACAATAGTACATCTTATGATCATATCTCATGTTCTCCAAATCAACAGCAATTGGGAAGCGATATTAATTTCCAAGCGTTTGAAGAGAACCTTCCAGAGGATCGTGTAATGTATCGCACGCCGCAATCGGACGGACAAGATTGTTTGTCTGCGGTGGACATGAAAAATAGTAGCTGGGGAGATATAATTAGTTGTCTTTTTACCCTTCTGCTATCTCCAGCTATGGATTTTGCATGCCAGATGAAAATACCACAGGATTACTAGGGTACTCAGAATAACACCATTTTCGTAAATCAATGGTGTAGTTTTTTTTTTTTTTTTTTTTTTTTAATTTGGAGGTTGCAGTGAATTTAGTGCCAGTGGAAGTTCTCCAGGTGTACTTTGTTGAAGAGGGGATTTGTTTGTTCTTGTACTATCACTTTCATCAACTGAGATGCTTCGTTTTTTTTTTCTTTCTCTGAAATACATATATAGTATTCTATAAATTTAAGGATTTGTTTAACATTTTTTCTTTGGATAGATCTCGTGGTTTGCTGCTGAAAATGGGAATCTTAGGAGAAGAAAAAATATATTAGATAATTAATAGGGATAATTACAAAAATTACCCTTGAGTTTTAGCCTAATTACAAAAGGCACCAGTTATCATTCAATTCAGCATTATAAAAAGTATTAACAGGCTAAGTTGGCCGCTTATGTATTGTGAAAATGAAAAATAGTCATGTTTTCAAAAAAAAAAAATTGTAGTCATTTTGACTAAAAACTGACAATCATACCGTTCTTGTATTATTTTGTTAGGCACTTTGCCATTTTCTAAAAAATTGATGTTGTTCATTTCTCGGTACCGAAAAACATCTCTTGGGGTACCGAAAATTTGAATAGTCCCAAAAATGGAAAAAAGGGGCGATGTAGACAATTAAAATCAAAATATGGTTAAAAAACATGTTTTAAAATATATGGCTAAAAATATATTTGCTTTGGAGAAGCGGCCAAAAATCCGACTGGCTCTTATAAAAACCCACTTTATAGTGTTACAAACACCCTTTGATGTTTGTATTTACTTAATAAATACCCTCCACTTGAGAGTGCAATTTGTGAAAGAAAATCAAATGCATGTCAATGGGGTACCTATTTGAAATTTTGAAAGATAACTTGATTTTTTTTTTTAAATTACGCTATTCCTCAAAATAGTATTTGTAATTAGTCCTAATTAATATCACAATAACTACTGACATGTATGATGTATACTTCAGTTTTCAATAGTCTATTAATTGTATGTTTGCGATTCAGATGTAAAGGAGTGATTCCTTCTCCCTCTCTATTAAGATTAATGGTCAAATTCTGTGTATCTTCACAAAGTATCATGTAGCTAAGGCTCCATGAAAATCAATGAAAATATTAAAGCCAGAAAAGGTGCTTTGACGTTTTGGCCACAACTTGTTAGGTTTTAGCAAATAGAGCATCCTAAGCTGGCGGCATCTTTTTATTTTTTCTAAGGTGGCTTATTGTAAGTACAGTAAGAAGTTGCACTACCACATGTTTGCCAAAAAATTTATTGTTAGATATGAAAACATATCCGATTATGATACATTATATGATTTTTATTTGTATCTTGTTTAATATATTCTAATATAAATATATGTCAAGTTTATTAAAAATCTCATTACATATATATTTGACGTTATATCGGCTGGTTGTGTGTCTTAAAACCATCTCCAGCAGTTTGTATTATTTTAGTGCATATTCTGCATTACATCTCTGTTGAGTGTACAATTAGAGTTGGTTGAAGAAGTTAGTTAATTCTGTTATAACTGTTCATGTTAGTTTTCCTGTTACAACAATATAACTAATATCTGTTAGGGTTAGTTTTTCCCAGCTAAGATTCCAGTATAAATAGAGATGCTCACAGATGTAATTCTTCATTTTTGAAACAATGAAATCATTCGGACTTTCTTTCTATCTTTACTTTGAATCTCAACATGATATCATGAGCCAGATTTTTTGGCTATTGGTGATCTTCTTCTCTGGTGTTTTTCGATGTCTCATCCATCTCTACCTACCTTTCCGACCTTCACAGTTTGTTTGGATCGGACTAACTATCATTTCTGGCAGGTTCAAATCTTCTCTACGGTGACTACACATGGATTCGAGGATTTTTTGCTTGGCACATGGATTCGAGGATTCGAGTGATATACTTTGGATTTTTCAAATATCTATAGCACTATAATTATCACTATAAATGGTTAAGACATCACTATGTAAACAAGAATCCTTTTGATGAAATGATCAAATTTCTCATGCACATCATTTGTCCAAAAATTATTTTTCAAAGCAACAAACACAATCTTAGACTCAAAATTCAAAACACATTGAGAAGTGTTTACCATCATACAAGTAGAAGACAAACAAACCATCTTGCCAAATCTCGATAGTTTACCCTTTCTTTCCTTCTAGTTCGTGCGCCTTCGGATATCTCACCTATGACTTGAGAGATAGGATGATTCTTTTGAATTCTTCTTGGGGATCTCGTCTTTCATTAGTGATTAAATCAAGTTCTTCTAAGTTCTCTTCAATATAAGGGCCAAAATTATTTTCATTGCTTGCAAATCCGGATGTGCTAGTAGATGTTATGGCATCGATACAACATCTTTGACGACATATGTAACACTAGCCAATTCATGTTGCGAAGACGTCTTTGCTTGCGATGTTGTATCATTTGGTACAACATCCGCACAGATCGCGATTGTTGAGTCCATGACATTTCCATCAAGTAATCAAATGTATCTTGTTCATCGTTCACCGCAAGACTAGAAAGATCATGAAACACAACTTTCACATATTCTATCATGGTCCTTGTACGCAGATTGTAAACCCTATATGCATTACTATTAGATGAATAACCCAAGAACGGATATTTATCACTTTTTGAATCAAACTTTGCAAGGCGACTTCTATCTTTCAAAACATAACACACACATCCAAAGACATGAAAATACTTGAGGTAGGGTTTCTTTCCCAAAAGGATTTTATAAGAGTCGTAATACTACCCATCCTCAAATAAACTCTATTCGAGATGTGACATGCAATGTTTAAGGCATCGGCCCAAAATATTTTGCCAAATTTTTAGAACTCAACATCACTCTAGCCATTTCTTGCAATGTTCGATTTTCGGTTCTGCCACCTCATTGTGTTGTGGGGTTTTAGGTGCGAAAATTCATGAGATATCCCATTTATATCACGAGAAAGATGAAAAAAAAATTCTCAAATTCCTTACCGTGATCCGATCTAATTCTAGAGATTTTCATGCAAGACAACTTACACACCCTTTTATAAAACTTCTTGAAAGAATCAAAAGCGTCGATTTTTCACGTAAAAAGAAGACCCATGGATAATGTGAGAAATCATCAATACACACAAAAGAATACTTCTTACCACCAATGCTTTCAACCTCACTAGGACCCATAACATTCATATGTAGAAGTTCAAAACATCGAGTAGTATTGAAATGTTGTAACACTTGGTGTGACACCCCTTTTTGTTTACCATTTTGACATGAACCGCACACAATAGAAATTTTCAAGTTCGCTTTAGGCATCCCTTTTACAGACAAAGATCAAATCTAATCAATTTACCAAGCATTTTGTAGTTCACATGACCTAATTTTTGATGCCAAAGTTCGCTTTCTTCCAATTGCACACGATGACACGTTTTGATTCCTCCAAATTGGTAGCAATTGTCAACGATCGCATACCTACTATAATACACAAGTTAGAATCATCAAACACTTCACATGAATTTTTATTAAACTTTATATACAAATTGTCATCACACAACTCGGCTTATGCTTATGAGATTTGTGTAAGCCTCTCAACATGTAAAACATTTCGAGCTTAGGAAACCCTTCCATATTCAAAGTACCTTTACCAACAATCTTACCATGAGTTCCTCCTCCATAATTAACCTTCCCACCATTGTACACCTCGTAGTCCGTCAAGTATTCTAAATTACCTTTGTCATATGACGCGAATATCCACTATCAAAGTACCATGTACCGCAATGTTAGTCCTCAAGGATGTATATACAACATTACATGTCAATTCGTTTTTACGGACCCAAATAGATTTTGGAAAACGTGGGGTGTTGCTAGAAGTGTGTGAGGACACTTGTGGAGACACTGACCGAAAGACTTTTGATACTTTTAAATCGATTTTAGCAAACAACAATATGGTCTAATATGGCTAGGCATATAGTAGTAATGACAAACATAGTGCTTTTTCCTTTTTCGTGGTCTTTGATTAGAACATGTGAAGTTTTAAATGGAAGAAGTAGAAACCTCGAGATCTTTAGTTGCTTTGACAAAAACAGATGTTTTATAGCCAATACCAGCCTTTTTATCACTTCCTAAAGGCAAAATATTATCAAGTTTTTCCTTATAAGAATCCAACTTCTTTAAAGTGTCAAGAGATTTATCAAGTTCAGATTTTACCTTTCCAAACTCTTCTTCCTTCTTGGTGAGTAAAGCCTCCAATCGAGCAATCGCACTCTTCTGACCATCGTTCTCCTGAGTGAGCTGATTTTTCTCCTTAGTGAGCAGTTTGACTTGTTGAATTTTCATAAGCCAACTTTTATACAATTTTTCGTATGTCTCCTCTAGGCTTATTTCATCATCAGACTCATCTCTGGACTGCAAATCTGTTTCTACACCAGAAGTAGAATTTAGACAAAAATAATTTAACGAGTCAGAAGTTTTATACCTTCCAGGTGGTGGAACACTTCGTGCGACACCTCGAAAACAACTTTTGGATCGATTTGTGAACACCTATTTCCTTCGATAACAGACACTAGGGTAGTCGGATCTTCTCTCAGTCGACGGTCCTCCGCAGATTCACCATCACTTAGAGTGGCGCACAAATTAATACCTCTTTTTCGTAAGGTATTTGCACATTGATTCGCACGGTGACCGATTCCCATACAAGTTCTACATCGAACGAATTCAAGATTCAATTGGTTTCCCGATAGATCCATGAATTCCTTTCCAAGATCATATTCTTCAATTTCCTTGGTCAATTGTGCTAGATCATCAATTATAGGACGACGAAACATAACATCTACTTGAACATCCATCGATTGCTCGACGCAGGATCAACACTTAGTGAAATCAAGTGTCCGCTCTAGATGCCAATTGAAAGAATTTAAGGTCCCAATGTTCAAGGATAAATCAAACGAGAATAAAGTGTTGCTACAAGTGCGGCAACACTTATACCAACTCGCAACGGATAATAGTAAAACACAGATATAATTTGTCTACAAGTATAAAAATACTTGTAAACGTGCAACAGGGCGAAATATATTCACTAATTGAAGTATCGCTTACGAACTCACTCGAATGACTCAACTAGTACGAAACTTATCAAAACTCCTTTCTATGAGTAGATCTATACTTTGTAAAACAACTCGTCCAAAAAGAAAGAATATAGACTATTCGAACTTCTATGAAAACAAAAGATGGACGAAAATCAAAGAAACAAAGACTCTCAATATTCGGTGTTGTATCAAATCGCAGCAACACTTCATTCAACCCTCTCGAATCGCTGTGCGGACTATCGTATTTTGTTTCTTCTTGTAGAACTCGAACTCTCTCGTGTATATGCTCTCTAAATCATAATTCTGCGTCTTGAATTATGTGGGAGACGCCCTCTTTATATAGGCAATCCTTTGAAGAGTTTGAGTCCCTACAAAACAAGGAAGAAAGAGACATAGTACAACTAGGATTCCTAATCATATAAGGACTAGGACTCTTAGAATCCTTCTTTATTAAAATCGATCTTTCCACATTAATCTAAAACTTGAGAGTCCAGTTTTAAAGCAATCCTTTTATAAATCAACTTCCATTATTTAATAAATCCT
Source organism: Rehmannia glutinosa (assembly GCA_016081115.2). Taxonomy (NCBI): domain Eukaryota; kingdom Viridiplantae; phylum Streptophyta; class Magnoliopsida; order Lamiales; family Orobanchaceae; genus Rehmannia; species Rehmannia glutinosa. Next base: position 273,367 of record JABTTQ020001703.1, on the reverse strand, counting down.
ATTACAAGAAGTAACCAAGAAAGGCAAAACACTTAAATTTGGAATTTTTAAAAATAAGAAAAATTATTAGATGACGTGTAAAAACATGGATCTAACAAGTTCTATTTCTGAATCGATGTTTGTATATGTACATCGTTGTGTTACTGCAGCTGATTTGTGGAACATTTTTGAGGTTTTATTTCACACACAATCCAAATCACGATTGCTACATCTTAAGAAACTTCTTCATGACACTAAGAAAGGAGGTTCTTCTATTGAAGATTATGTTCTTCAAATGACTATTATTGTAGATCAAATTTGTATGGTTGGCCATGAGATTTCGGATGACGAGTTGGTTTTGGATATTTTGAATGGTTTATCTCCTGAGTATGAATCTGTGGTGGTGCATCTTACTTCTCAAATTGGTAATGTGAGCATCTCTGAAGTTCAATTTACTTTACAGACACATGAATCTTGTATTCAAGAGCAGCAACAGTCATTGCCAAACAATTCTCAAGCTTTTACTGCTTCTAGTAATTGTTCTGTATCAGTTTTGCATATGGCATCTAAGAAGCCATTCAATAATTTTAGACCTCCTAGAGGTGGTTTTCAAGGTAGAAATTGAGGTAGAGGAAAGTTTTTCAGGGAAGGAAACTCTAGACTCATCTATCAAATATGTGGTAAACACAATCACATTGCAGCCAAGTGTTTCAAGAGATATGATCCAAAGTTTACTGGATTGGATTCTTCACTTTCCTCTGCTCCACCTGGTTTTATGTCTCCTCAGGCACACTTTGTGGCATGTTCTTAGCAACAGAACACCTCCTCTGTTGCTCCACACACTGAAGTCTCTAAGGCTTCTTCAGTTTTTGTTACTCAGCAGCCTGGTTCTCATTCCTTGTCTACTGATAATGATTGGTATATGGACAGTGGTGCTACTCACCATGTAACTACTCAGCTAGGTAATTTGACTGTGCAGTCTCCATATATGGTAAGGATGAACTTGTTGTTAGTAATGGTTCTAGAATTCCTATTTCACACATTGGCTCTACTTTTTTCCCCAGCTTTAATCCTTTCAAACCTCTTACTCTTCACAATATGTTATTTGTTCCAAATATCACTAAGAACCTTCTTATCATATCTCAATTCATTGAAGATTACAAGGTATCATTGAATTTCATGACCCATTTTGTCTTATCAAGGATCAGAGTACACACCAGGTCCTGTTGAAGGGTCTTCTTAAGGATGGCTTGTACCAAATTGATCTCAACTCTCTTCCATTAAAGCTGCTACTTTCTCTTACAAATCTCCAAAGTCTGCTTCTACTTTTCAACAATGTAATTCCACATGTGTAAAACCTTCAATAAATTCTGCTTCTATTTGTCATTCCTCAGATGCTGTCCTTTGGCATCAAAGGCTAGGCCATCCATGTAATAACTTTTTTTCTCATGTAATAAAAGCACTGAAGTTAGCTACAGTTGTTACTTATGTTCCTTTATGTGAGGCTTGTAAATATGGAAAACAACATAGTAATTCGTTTCCATCTGTTAACACTCATACTTCCCAACCCTTTCAAATGGTGCATACTAATGTTTGGAGCCCTGCATCTCAAAGTTCTTCTGAAGGCTACAAACATTATGTCCATTTCATTGATGACTATACTCGTTTTACCTAGATATACCCCTTGCATAATAAGGCTCAAGTTCAAAATATTTTCTTAATTTTAAAGCCATGGTGGAAACACAGTTTCACACTTCCATTCAATGCCTTCAATCTGACTGGGGGGTGAGTATATGCCCTTAAAATCCTTAATTCAATCTCTTGGTATTCTTTTTGCCATCCTTGTCTATATACACATCAACAAAATGGAATAGCCAAATGAAAACACCAACACATTGTTGAAATTGGTCTTACTCTTCTTGAGCCAAACTTCCCCCTAAATTTTGGTGGATTGCTTTCTATACTGCTACTTTTTTAATCAATAGATTACCCTCGTCTGTCCATTTCTATCCTCCTATCAAAAGCTATTTCATAAATCTCATAACTTATAATTTCTTCAAAACTTTTGGATGCGCATGCTACCCCTATTTGAGACCTTATAATAACTCAAAACTCCAATTTAGAACCCCTAAGTGCCTTTTCATTGGATATAGCACAAAACACAAAGACTATAAGTGTTTACATCTCTCAGACCGCATCTATATAGCTAGAACTGTGGTTTTCAATGAATTTGACTTCCCATTCTCTCAGTTATTCACTCATTCTCCTCAACCCTTTGTGCCTTCTTTTCACTCTTCTTCTTTACCTATTCTTCTTTCTCCTAATCTACCTTTATCCTCTTCTTCTAACTCACAGTTGTCTCCTCCCTTTCACTCTTCCTCTCCACCTCAGTCATCACCCTCCTCATCACATGCTCCTCTTCCTATCTATGTTCCTACTGCCCCACCATAGCCTTAACCACCTCACTCCATGGTCACACGTTGTGGTAGCCAAATGGAACCAAAATCGGGTTCCAAACCGAAATCAGAACCGTGATCAATGATTCTGGGAATTGTTTACCGGTCAACGGTTCCAAAACCGGAACCAGAACCGTGTAGACCAGTTTTGGTTCCGGTTCCTTGGTTTTAAAAACCATGAAACCGGCAGTTTTAACTGTTTGTTAGAACCGTAAGTGGAACCATGGTGGAACCAGCGGTTTCAATGTTAAAACAAATATTTTTTATTTTAATTTGGTAAAATATGCTATAAGATATGTTAAATATTTTTTAAGATATTCTATATTCGTAACCACATGAGACACGTTTTAACCAAATATTGTAAGCGAACTACATGAAATTTGATTTCTTTATGCTCTAATAGTATATAGACAGTTTAATATTATTATTAATATTAAGTACAAAACTCAATTGAATATTAAATTCAAGTCTTTTTCTTTCTTTTTCCTTTCTTTTTGTAATCAAAATTGGTAAACCATTTAAAAAAAATTATCAAAAAATAAGTGGTTTCGGTTAAAACCAAAACTGGAACTGTTGAGGAACCAGGATCTAAACCGGACAGTTCCGATTCCAAAACCGGAACCATGAGGCAACGGTTCCGGTTCCCGATTTCTCCAAAGGAGGAACCAAAACCGACAGTTTTGGAACCAAAACCGACGCTTTGGAACTGAGAATCGGCGATTTTGGAACTGGAACCGCAATTGTGGAACCATGGCCCCCCTAGTCACACGTTCCAAAGATGGCATTTTCAAACCAAAAGTGTACATTGCTTCCTCTATTCCTTGTTCTCTGAACCTACTACCACACATCAAGCTCTCTCTTCACCTCAATGGAAAGCTACTGTGGATGATGAATACAATGCCTTAATGAGTAATAACACTTGGGAGTTAGTTCCATACTCAAGCAACATAAATCTTATCACTAGTAAATGGATTTTTCGGACTAAGTTCAAACCGGATGGTACAGTTGACAGGTTGAAAGCAAGATTAGTGGCTCGTGGGTTCCAACAAAATACTGGTATAGATTTCTTGGATACATTCAGTCCAGTTGTTAAGTGTTCGCCTTATTTTTCGCTTCACCGCAAGTGAACGACGTAGTTAATAGATAGGGTAAGCAAGGTTGATCCCACAGAGACTAATAAATTTATGTACTAAGTGTAATATTATTATTTTTATTTAGATGATCGAAAAGTTGATTGTTGTTTTGCAAAAGTAAGACAATATTTCATCATAAAAAGATAAAGCAAAGAGTTCAATTGAAAGAACAAGTGGATGAATGGATTCTAGGGTTGAGGTTTCAATTAATCTTCTTCTTGCTATCCGATTAATCAAAACTAAAGTTATTATCTATCTTCCCCATAAAACGATCACAAAAGTATTTTATCCTCTCTCTCGAGACACAATAAAAACGTTGATTAAATTATCTATGCTAGCATCTATACTCAACATAAGATAAACAACTCCCAAAAGTATAAAAGATCAATTATCCTCACAAATACTCACAGACTTCTCAATCATGCAAAGTATTCATGTCAAGTACTCAAGATCTAGTACTGAAACTCATCTCTCGAATTATGAATCAATACATCAAGTAAGTTAAACCAATGGCCATTTGATAAAACAAGAAATAAAACAGAGTACTCGAATAGGGTTTGAAATAATAACTTCAATTTCAATTAAAGATCAAACAAGAGTATCAATTAACTTAATCCCAAACCCCAGAATCACAAGATGTTTAGTCGGACATGAGAAACAAAGAATTCATAGACAAATTGTTCTTGACCATATCAAACTAAGTGAAAATAAAAGATACAATGGATTAAGCAAACTCAGGGATATCGATGATCTCTCGATCAATCTTCAATCCTAAAGGGTGTGGATGCGACCTCGATCTATCTCTCAATTCCTCCGGTAGAAGGTTGCTCTTTTCTGTGCTTTCTAGTGTAAAAATCAGTGTGTCCTCATTTGGGGATGCCTCATTTCTATTTATACCCCCTTTGGGCCAAACCTAAGTTAACACAACTTGAAACTGTCAATTCCCGCACAGACGCATGGGCCGTGCGCTTACGCACGACCAGCCCGTGCGTCAAGCCGTAGGACAATTCTTCTTTTGAGATGCACGGGTCGTGCGTATAAGCACGACCATCCCGTGCGTCAGTGTGAACCTTGATTTCTTCAGCCCTGCACACGCACGGGCTGCCCGTGTGTGGATATTCTTGCCCAGGTTCGTCTTATCTCTTCTCGGTTCAGCTCCAAACTTCGCGTGTTCACTTATTTTTTGACGGTCTTTTACCGTAATGCTCCGATTTGCCACTAAAGTGCTACATATATCGTTTAATTCTGCAAAACAAGCAAAGCGTAATATCTTTTCCACTTTATAAGAACACGACCCATTTTACTAAGTTAATATGCATGCTTATCGACCTATTCTATCCACAATTATGTGCATGCTTATCAACCTATTCTATTCACAATTATGCCCAAAATACATGCAAACTCAAATAATCAAACCCCCAAACTTAAACTGTCCACAGTCCCGGTCAACTCTTTATAAACAAGACAAACACAAGTGGCAGGAATGAAAAGCAATAATCAAGAACAACACATTAAAACTCATGTTGTTTATCCATAGGCATCAAGCAATAAATCAACCAAGCCTCAAACATCTAACATAGAACACATGTCAATAAAACCATGGCAAATGCTTTGAATCACGACTCTCACTGATCAAGTGTATGCTCTCCTCTCAAGTGTATAAGGGATGTGTTTACGCTCAAATCATATCAATGATGAAGAATTACCCATAGGCATGCAAATCGTCTCACGTCTCCGCCACTAGAGTGTATACAATTCATGAATCAAAAAGGACTTTATCATTTGGTTGTAATGAAGGCTCTTTGGTTAGGATAGGGAAATATAGATAAAGTGACTCAAACTCGAGCGTATAGACTGGTAAGCACATCTTTCATTCGAATTAACCATCCTCATTTAAACCCAATATGCTACTCAAATCACCCCTTGTTCTTATCAACTTTTCATATCCCCTTTTCCTTTTTTTTTTTTTTATAGAACTCAAACTTCCTTACACCTCACACTACGATCCCCAGCCTACAAGTTCATTCGTAATAAACTCAACCATAAAGTCGATTTTTTTTCTTTTTTTCTTTCTTTTATTTTTTTTTCGACTCTTTCATGAGTATTCATCATTTCTTTTCCTCCTTTTTCTTTTTTTTATCCTCATAAACCAATCCTCGCACAATTATCTAAATTCTTGATTTCATCTCATTCAACCTCATTCAATCCCCTTACTCAATGTTATACGCTCAAGTGTAGGGTAACAAATATATCAAGTTAAGGCTTGAAATGTGGCTATCAAAAATTAGGCAACAGGCTCAAATTGGCTAAATAGGGAATTCAATATCATTAAGTAGGCAAAAGGCTTGAAAGGCTTTACAAAAATGGCCTTAAATTATTTTCAAAAATCGCATACAACATGTGGCCTTGACAGAGATACCAGAGCAAGTTCTAGAATTCTAATCAACATGAATGATACACTCAAATCAACAAACAAGACTACATATAATGAAAGCAGTAAAGGCTCAAAAGCTCCCAGGTTTGCAAATTCGTAAATCAAAGCATAAAATCCATGTTCTCAATATTCACATGCTCTATATTATCCATTCTCAGCTTGATCAGTTCGCACTCAACACCCAATCAAAACAACACTAAAATTTTCAAATAATCCCCCAAGTCGCAATGCAAAACACAAAAATGGTTTACTCACTCCCTAAAGACCTACTAAAGCAATAAACATATTAAAACTGTAAACGTGCTTCTAATGCAATGCAATCTAAATGCTCGATATGCAACTATATGAATGTAATTTTTTTTCTCTCCACACCCTTCATATCAAAATGAACTATCTCTCCTCCCAAACTTGAATGAAATTATATTGCATACAAGAAAAGATAAAATTTCAATAAAGAAAAGTGTGGATTCAACCTGGCTCACTACGGGGGTGGCGGTGGATAGTGGCCATGCGAGATGTGTCATTGGGTCATCTGTCTCATCATCTCAAGGAGCTCCTCTTGCCGCCTGTCGGTGGCCACGTTCCACTGCTGCTGCTCCGTTCGAAAGGCTCAGATTTCATCAAGTTGCAGTTGTACTCGCTCCTCAAGGGCTAAAAATGTCTCATTAAAATCATACCCTCCTCGCTACTTCACCCCTGTGAGAACTCTCAGGTACGTCCTCCGCCCTTTGTTGATATTCCTGCTTGGGCCCTCTTTCGTGTCCCATATACTCCAGCTCTTCTGCCACCAAGTCATCATCATCTGGCAGACCAGCGACCCTTCGCCTTTTTCTCGCGAGCATGGCCTGTACAACTCTGTCATGTGCCTCAGAATTTAGCAAAAAGTTGGCCCTATCATTTATGTTATCCACGATGGTGAGCGCCGTGTTGGGCAGTGGGAAAGAATGCACGACTCTTTGTTGGAAGAGGTACATGCCCTCCTCTTCCGTGATATTTTCATTTGGTGTAAAACTGCCAGACTGATCCTCCTCTCACCCTCAATCGGATCTAAGGCCCTAACATCAATGTTGAAGTGTCGGGCGATCAGAGTAATCATACCCCCAATCATGATAGTGCCCCGACCCTACTTTGCCACCTTGTCCATCTGCTCTGCGAAATAGGTTGTCGTGTTATAAGGGGTATTGGTCAACATACACCACATCAAATAAAGTTCCCTGACTGTCATGCCCCCATTGTTTTCTCTCGCATAGACGGAGGCTGAGGTGACCCGCTGAATGTACCGAAATACTGGATTCTGGACCCACGAGGATTTAGCAGTCCGTGCCTCGTAGACCATCATACCTGTTTCCGGTGTTGCCACTAGTAAACGCCAGAATTCATACTGGCTATATGTCATTGCGGTTCTGAATGGTGCATTAGTTGGCACCTCAAAGATGGCGTTTAATTGGGCGATCGACAATCGCCTACGCACATTGCCCAACTGGAATTCAACCTCAAATGGTTCATTTGTCTCCCCTTGCTTCCACACCACGAAGATGCTTAGGAATTTGAGCGTGAGGCTCCTATAGATCGGCCATCTTCCTCTCATGAATGTCGTCCACCCGACCCTCTCAAACAATCTCCAAACATCATCATGCATCCCAAGGATTCGGGTACATTCGTCATCCACATATAGAGTTGGTGTCATAGTTCGGGGTGACCAACTTATTCCATCTTTCCAAATCGGCATCCTCAATGAGTTCTACCCCGTATGCTGCGGGGCTATCTAGGTGAACTTCTTGTGGTGCTCTCCTCCTTTGGCGTCTCCTCCTGTCAGCCATTGTCAATTATTTCGAGTTTGCACCTAGCAAAAGTATATGTGAGATTCAGAATAAACCAAGTACAAACAAGAATATGATGAATTCATGTCTAATATTTCCTATCCATAAAGAGCATCATGTCTCATCCCTACAAATTTTCAATCAAGAATTAAGTTCCATATTTCAATATCAATACAATTGTAGAGAATCAAAGTTACTAACACCCTAAATATCAATGCTCATTCAACAATAATCAACAATTCAACCAATTTATTCACCAATTTAAGATGCCTCCAAGGTGTTCGATAATATGCCTCAATGAATAATCCAAGTAAATCATAGCAATTCAATCACAATATGCTCCATACATCAATCCACATCACTTATTCTACAAGAAAAATCTAAGAAAGCGTGTAAAGCTTAACGAAAATTCCAAGAAGTCGCAAGAAGGAAGAAGTGAAAACCCTAGGTGCCTTTCTCCAACAAAGCTTCAACCAAATTCAAAGTTTGTGCAAAATTCGTGTGTGGTATAGTGAAAGTGTTGGATTATGCGTGAAAAGTGAGTGAAAATTCAAACTTTAAGCAATTGGAGAAAGGGGCGTGAAAGTTCTTTGCTTAGGGCTCAAAAATTGTGTGAAAAGTGAAAAAAAAAGCCCAAATCGTGACCTAATACTGCCTCAACGGACAGGCGCATGGGCCGTGCGTCACTGTGAAACCATATTAAAACATACGCATTTGTGCACGGGCTGTGCGTATGAGCACGGGCTGCCCATGCGTGAATGCGAAGTCAGACCAGTACCTACGCATTTGCGCACGGGTTGTGCGTGTGCGCATGGGCTGCCCGTGCATTAATGTGAAGGTATTGTTTTAATATATATGAAAACAAGTAAATCATATCTAAGCAAAGGAAAAATGAAAAAACAACAAACCATTGGGTTGCCTCCCAACAAGCGCTAAATTTAACGTCTATAGCTTGACGACTATATTTCTCGATCACGGATCCCGCAAGGTGAGGTATGCCACCTCCTCCTTTTGATCTCTATGGAAATAGTGCTTAATCCTCTGGCCATTCACCATAAACGTCTCACCATCCCGAGTCAACAATTTCACTACTCTTGGAGGATTTAACACTTTCTTAATTACAAACGGCCCCGACCACCGAGATTTGAGTTTTCCAGGAAACAATTTGAGACGTGAGTTGTAAAAGAGGACTTGTTCACCCGGTAAAAACTCTAATTTCTTAATCATCCTGTCGTGCCATCTCTTTGTGCACTCCTTGTAGATTTGGGAGTTCTCGTATGCCTCATCTAGAAACTCTTCCATCTCATTCAAATGCAGTAACCTTTCTTCACCCGCTGTTTTGAAGTCAAAATTTAACTTCTTTACTGCCCAGAATGTTTTATGCTCTAACTCCACGGGTAAGTGACATGATTTCCCAAATACCAGCTGATATGGAGATGTGCCAAAAGGCGTCTTGAATGCTATCCGGTATGCCCACAAAGCATCATCTAACTTCATAGCCCAATCCTTGCGATTTATGCTTACCGTTTTTTCTAGGATTTGTTTGATCTCGCGATTGGCTACTTCAGCTTGCCTATTTTCTTGCAGATGGTATGCCAATGCCACTTTGTGCCTAACCCCATACTTTGCAAGTAGATTGCTGGTCAATTTAATCATAAAATGTGACCCCCCATCGCTAATCAAAGCTCTCGGGGTTCTAAATCGAGTGAATATATTTTTCTTTAGGAATCGCATTACTACCTGTGCATCATTCGTCTGTGAAGGAATCACTTCTACCCATCGAGATACATACTCCACTGCATGTAAAATATATTTATAGCTTGAAGATGATGGAAAGGGACCCATGAAGTCAATCCCCCACACATCAAAAAGCTCGACTTCCATCACATTGGTCATAGGCATCTCATGTCGTCTAGAGATGTTCCCCATCCGCCGCCTGTCACACTGCTGCACATACAAATAGAAATCATTATATAAAGTAGGTCAGTGTAGCCCACTCTGTAATACCTTTGTCGTAGTGCATGTCGGACCAAAGTGTCCCCCAGAAGGTGAAGAATGATATTGTTGTAGAACTCCCTCCTACTCCTCTTGAGGCACACATCTTCTGATGATCATGTCTGCGCACCTCTTAAAGAGCAAGGGATCGTCCCACATATAGAACTTGACATCATGGAGGAACGTCTTCTTCTGATAAGAGGATAAATCTGGAGGCAAGACTCCCGCTACCAAATAATTAACGAAATCCGCGTACCATGAGAATATTGCTTGTGCTAATAAAAGCTGCTCATCGGGAAACTCTTCCTTGATCAAATTTGTACCCTCTTTCTCATCATTTTTATACTCAAATCTGGACAAGTGGTCTGCTACCACATTTTCACATCCCTTCTTATCTCTAATTTCCACATTGAATTCTTGCAACAAGAGAATCCACTGAATCAGTCTCAGTTTGGCATCTTTCTTGTCAAAGAGATATTTGATGGCTACGTGGTCGGTGTGGACTATCGTCTTTGTTCCAATCATGTAACATCATAATTTGTTGTATGCGAATACAATTGGTAGCATTTCTTTCTCAGTGGTAGTGTAATTCTGCTGGTCACTGTCTAATGTTCTACTCGCGTAGTAGATGGCTCTGAATAACTTATCCCTTTTCTCGCCCAAAACGCCCCTCTCACAAATCACTAGCATCACGCATCGGCCAAAGGGTGACTCAATCCAGAACTATGAGAATTGGTGCAGTCACCAACGCCTTCTTCAAAATCTGGAATGCATGAAAACAATCATCGGAAAAATTGAAAGAAGTATTTTTTTCTAATAATTGACTCAAAGGTTTAGTGATTTTAGAAAAGTCACGAATGAACCTTTTGTAGAATCCGGAGTGCCCTAAGAAACTTCTGATTGCTTTTTCATTTGTCGAAGGCGGGAGTTTCTCAATTGCCACAATCTTTGCTCTGTCCACTTCTAACCTGCAGAAGAAACTCGGTGGCCAAGTACAATGCCATCACGTACCATAAAATGGCACTTCTCGCAATTTAGAACAAGATTAGTTTCTTCGCATCTCTGTAAAACTAAAGAAATATTGCGAAGACAATGATCAAAAGAATCTCCAAAGACAGAAAAATCATCCATGAACACCTCCATAATTTTCTCTATAAGATCATGAAAAATAGCCATCATACAGTGCTGGAAGGTCGCGGGTGCATTACATAATCCGAATGGCATACTGCGGAATGCAAACGTACCATAGGGACATGTAAATATCATTTTCTCTTGGTCTTCCGGTGCAATCATGATCTGGTTGTACCCAGAATAACCATCCAAAAAATAGTAATAATCAAACCCCGCCAAATGATCTAACATCATATCAATAAATGGGATGGGAAAATGATATTTACGAGTGGCATCATTCTATTTTCTATAATCAATACAAATACTCCACCGTGTAATTATCCTAGTCGCAATTAACTCATCATTCTCATTTTTTACCACTGTCATCCCTCCTTTCTTTGGTACCACTTGTACCGGACTCATCCAAGAACTATCAGATATAGCATATACAATTCCGGTATCTAACAATTTTAAAACTTCTTTCCTAACAACATCTTTCATAATAGGGTTCAATCGTCTTTGGTTCTGCACTGAAGGTTTATACACATTTTCCATTCGAATTTTATGCATGACAATCGATGGACTTATGCCTTTTAAATCCGATATCGACCAACCTAGTGTAGACTTATACTTTCTCAACACCCTAAGCAATTTATCAAGCTGAGCTGAAGTTAAAAAGGGAGGATACGATTACCGAATTCGTGTTGTTTGCCCCAAGGAATCCGTATTTGAGGTTCTCAAGTAATAACTTGAGTTCTAGGGTCGACTTGACCTGTTCGGAGTCGCACACGGGCTGTCCGTGCTCAGACGCACGGGTCCTGCATTGTTTGTCCTGCTCAGTGTCTCCTTCGGCCGCACGCACGGGCTGCTCGTGCGTGGACGCATGGGCCGTGCATGATTCGTCTTTTTCTTTATCATCTTTGGCACCACACACGGGCTTCTCGTGCGTCGACGCACGGGCCGTGCGTGGTTTTAAACCTGACTACCTTAAGTCCTTCTTCATGTTTTTGCCTCTCGCGCTTTTCGGTAGTTCCTGCATATTATCTAGAGCACAAACATAGTCATACAAGTCTTGATTATCGAAATCAAGCATTATACTTGACGTCGAACATGAATGGGTTAAACCAAACTCTAAATCATCCTGAGACAATGTATGATCTACGTAATCATCAATGCATGAATCATCTATGTCTAAGAAATTACAGTTCTCAACACTAGTATGAAATTTCGTAGTCTTATAGATAGAAAATAAAACATGCTCATCATTAACCCGTAATATGAGTTCTCCCTTCTGCACATCTATCAAGGCCTTCCCGGTGGCTAGGAATGGACGCCCAAGTATCAGAGGGACGTCGCGGTCTTCCTCCATGTCTAGTACTCTGAAATCCACAAGGAATATGAGTTTGTCGACTTTCACGAGCACATCTTCGATGATTCCCTTAGGACAAGTGAGTGATCGGTCCTTAAGTTGTAAAGTGACCGTGGATTGCTTCACCTCTCCTAATCCTAGTTTCCTGAAAATGGATAAGGGCATTAAGTTAATATTTGCCCCTAGATCACAAAGTGCTTTAATAAAAAAACACCATCAATTGCAAAGGGATAGTGAAACTTCCCGGGTCTTTAAGTTTCGAGGTAGTTTTCTTTGAATTATGGCACTACATTCCTCCGTCAGATTGTCTGTCTCGAAACATGTCATCTTTCGTTTTTTTGACATCACATCCTTCAGATTTTTCGCATAAGTGGGCATTTGCTTCAATGCGTCTGCAAAGGGTATGTTAATATGCAGTTTCTCAAATATATCGAGGAATTTTGCAAATTGAGCATCTAGCTTTTTCTTTTGAAATCGTTGGGGAAAAGGAAGGGGAGTTGTAAGTTTTGAAATATCAGAGTTAGAAGAAGATTTAAGCTTCTCAGCCCCTTTTTATTCATCATTATGTCCCTCGATTCCTTCCTCGCCCTTAACATTGCCATTTGCTACAGTGTCTGTGTCTCCTGGGCCCTGAACTACGTGATCGGCACCATGCATGGGCAGCTCGTGCATGGGCGCACGGGCCGTGCATGGTTGAGATTTCTTAATGTTTTTCGGAATTTTCGGCCCATCGTACTCCGTACCACTCCTCAGACGAATGACTTTACACTGCTCATTTGGATTTACCTTAGTGTTACTCGAAAATTGGTCTTTCTGATATTGTCCACCAACGATCGTAGCTAATTGGCCAATCTGGGTTTCAAGATTTTTCATTTGTGAGCCCATGGTGTTAGCCAATTGAGTAATATGTATCTCAATTTTGTCCAGGTTAGCCTCATCCTTACTAAATCGGTTCATCGTTTCATTCATGAACGAACTTGTCTGACTAATAAATGAAGTGAGAACATCTTCCATTGATGGCTTTGCCCTGCATTAATGACACTGTTTGTCACACTTAACCCCGGTGGTGGTTGTATCACGTTCTTCGTATTCGCATAGGAGATATTTTCATGATTTCTCACACCCTGGATGATAATGGGTGGGAGTCGAATTATTTCGGTAATTGTTGAAATTTCGGTTATTGACATAGTTAGCTTCCTCCATAGGATCTTGAGGAACTCCCCCATTATTTGCACCCGTGTTTACTTCATCCCCTTTTGTCAAAAAGCACTCAACCGGATTTGTCAACGCAAATCATCCGAGTCGTTAATACTTTGATTGGGTCCGAATCGAAACTTCGGCTACCCTTTTCACATTTGTCCTCTCGGAGGGCCACTGATAGCTATTCATTGCCATCTCTTCAAGCAAGTTGAATGCATCTTGTGGGAATTTATCTAGTAAAGCTCCTCCTGCCGCGGCATCCACAAATGATCTGGTCTGTCCCATCAATCCATTGTAAAAGAAGCAAAGTTGTTGATCCTCTAGAAACCCATGTTGCGGGCACCTCCTCAATAAATCCTGGAATCTCTCCTAGGCCTCGTACAGTGGCTCAGAGTCGAACTGTCTGAACTGAGTGATCTCGCTCTTAAGCTCCAGTGCCTTACTTGGTGGAAAAACTTTAAATTGGAACTTCTGGCTCAACTCATCCCAAGTGTTAACACTACCCTGAGTCAATGTGTCTAACCAGTTTCTAGACTTATCCCTTAAAGAGAAAGGGAATAGGCGCAGACGTATAGCATCATCAAACACCCCATTCATCTTGATCGTGTTGCATATTTGCATGAAGTGTGCAAGATGAAAGTTGGGATCCTCAGTTGCAAAACCCCCAGACTGGTTCTATTGAATCATCGAAATGAGCGTTGGCTTCAACTCAAAGTTATTCGCATTAATCGGGACATAAGCAATTCCACCATAGTTGCGATTTATCTGAGCGCGAAAGTAATAGCGAATTGCTTGTTGTTGGACTGCTGAAACTTCTGGTATCGGTAACTCATTATTGATCATGTTGATCCCATTGTTACCTCTGTTGTTGCCTCCGTTATTACCCCCATTGTTCTCTTCCACATCCCCCATAGTATGATCTTGATGTCTTTCTGCTTGTTTAGTAGCTGCACTTATTTGTCTGGCGAAAGCTTCAACTTCTGGTATGAACGGTGCCAATTCTCTTTGCTTTGAGCGAGTGTTCATGTACTGCTTGAACCAACTAAAAGAAACAAATCAAACAATGTAGGAGTGGAATTAAACAAAATAAAAAAAAATGTCCAAATTAAAAATAATTCTATTTATCGCAATATTAGTACTAAAAAATTAATTAGTCCCCGACAACAGCGCAAAACTTGTTCGCCTTATTTTTCACTTCACCGCAAATGAACGGTGTAGTTAATAGATAGGGTAAGCAAGGTCGATCCCACAGAGACTAATGAATTTATGCACTAAGTATTGAGATTGTAATATTATTATTTTTATTTAGACGATCGAAAGTTGATTGTTGTTTTGCAAAAGTAAGACAATATTTTATCATAAAAAGATAAAGCAAAGAGTTCGATTGAAAGATCAAGTGGATGAATGGAATCCAGGGTTGTGGTTTCAGTTAATCTCCCTCTTGTTATCCGATTAATCAAAACCAAAATTATTATATATCTTTCCTATAAGATGATCACAAAAGTATTTTATCCTCACTCTCGAGACACAATAAAAACATTGATTGAATTATCTATGCTAGCATCTCTACTCAACATAAGATAAACAACTCCCAAAAGCATAAAAGATCAGTTATCCTCACAAATACTCACAGACTTCTCAATCATGCAAAGTATTCATGTCAAGTACTCAAGATCTAGTATTGAAACTCATCTCTCGAATTATGAATCAATACATCAAGCAAGTTAAACCAATGGTCATTTGATAAAACAAGAAATAAAACAGAGTACTCGAATAGGGTTTGAAATAATAACTTCAATTTCAATTTAACATCAAACAAGAGTATCAATTAACATAATCCCAAACCCTGCAATCACAAGGTGTTTAGCCGGACATGGGAAACAAAGAATTCATAGACAAATTGTTCTTGATCATATCAAACTAAGCAAAAATAAAAGATATAATGGAGTAAGCAAACTCAGGGATATCAATGATCTCTCTCAATCTTCAATCCTCAAGCGTGTGGATGCGACCTCGATCCATCTCTCAATTCCTCCGGTAGAAGGTTGCTCTTTTTGGTGCTTTATATGGTAAAAATCAGTGTGTCCTCGTTTAGGGGCCGCCTCGTCTCTATTTATACTCCCTTTGAGCCAAACCTAAGTTAACACGGCTTGAAATCACAATTCCCGCGCACAGACGCACGGTCGTGCGACACGCACGACCAACCCGTTGTTAAGCCGTAGGACAATTCTTCTTTTGGACAGACGCACGGGCCGTGCGTATAAGCACAACCAGCCCGTGCATCAGTGCGAACCTTGATTTCTTCAACCTTGTACATGCACGGGTCGTGCCTATGCGCACGAGCTGCTCGTGTGTGGCCATTCTTGCCCAGTTTATCTTATCTCTTATTGGTTCAGCTCCAAACTTCGCGTGTTCGCTCGATTCTTGAATGTCCTTTACCGCAATGCTCCGATTTGCCACTAAAGTGCTACAAATATCGTTTAATTCCCGCAAAATGAGCAAAACGTAATATCTTTTCCACTTTATAAAAACACAGCCCGTTTTATTAAGTTAATTCATGCTTATCAATCTATTCTAGCCACAATTATGCCCGAAATACATGCAAAACTCACACTAATCATTAAGCCACTAACCATTCGAATCATGTTCAGTTTGGCTCACACTCGGGGTTGCAAAATTCATCAAGTTGATGTTAATAACTTTTGGAGGGGGATTTAAAATAGGTTGTTTTTATGGCTCAGCCTGAAGGATATATTGACACTAAGAGGCCTACACGTGTTTGCAGGTTGATCAAATCCTTATACGGTTTAAAACAAGCTCCAAAGGCATGGTATGACACACTTAAAAATTTTATGATGTCCTTGAGTTTTAAAGGCTCTGTATCTGACTCCTCTCTCTTTCATAAACAATTTCATGGCCAACTTTTGATGATTTTGATATACGTTGATGACATTCTCATTACGGGTGACAATCATGCTGAAATTGTTCAGGTATTGCTATTCTTGATGCTCAGTTTTCTTTAAAGAATTTGGTGGAGTTTTTGCTCTAAAATAAAGATAGAGCACGCTCTGAAGATACTCTAAACAAGATTTAAGTTGCGTTGGCACAACCCAAATTGGATTGGATCACAAAGAAAAAAATTATATATTTTAGTTAAGCTGAAAAAATAGTTTCATTAAAACATAGTCAGACGCGCTGACTTAGCCCTAATATATATTCATTAAAAAATAGTCTGACGCCACTTTTGAAAAATATTATGACCAATGACTACAGCATAAACATCAACTGCAATTGCTTTATCAATAACATATAATATACCGTTCCTCAAAAAAATAACATATAATATACCGGGCCCTTATATTGGTAATTAATCCATGGAAGTATGTCAGACCAATTGAGATTCTCTAATGCATTTAATATTTAATTTTTTATTTTAATGGTAACAATACACTTCACATGTACATGATAATACCATTTTTGTACACATAACAATTACACAATTTATAGAAGTACGTATAAGATGAAACATAAAATCATTGAGTCAGGCAGGGATACATTCATTGATATTGTGGCGCCTTGTACGCGAGGGCCAAACCCTTGTCCCATACAAGAGATGTCTTTTCCGGGACAAAACTATTGATACTGTGGCTTATATGCTAACATTAGCCACCCCGAGCCACATTATTCGCACACAATCCACTTTCATTCAAGGGATACTTACAAAAACACCCCTAAGATATGGGCTAATTACAAAAAACCCAGAGTTTTTTGAAAATTACTAAAAACTCCTTAAGGTTTGATTTCGCCTTACATTTTTCACAGTGATTTTTGAAAACATTTCAAAAAAATCCCTGACATTTACAATAATATTACACCCCTAAAATCAAGACAAAAAGAAACATGAAGGTTTTTTGTAATTTTGAAACATGTCTGGGTTTTTTGTAATTAACCCAAACCTCAGGGGTATTTTTGTAATTATCCCTTCATTCAATTGATAAAACGTCTAGAAGAAGACCAATATCTATTTTTTAAGAATGGGAAGGCGTCCAAAAGTACACAAACGTTTACTGGTTCGTGCTTTATAGAGCTTGACCGTTTACTCCAACTGTTGCTTTAGTGGGAGACGTCTGAGGTTTTTTTTTTTTTTTTTGATAACTCAGCCTGCGCTACGCCCCGACTATCTTTTGCCGGAGACAACAACTCCTATTTCCTCATTCTTTGCTGCAGCCAAGGTAAACCGTGGGATATGTACATGCACTCCATGTTCGACGACAGGTGTCTTGACGACAACCAGATCCTCCTGGTAAAGAGAAACGATTATGTTCGACCCCAATCTACTAATAACGATCTCTCCCGAATCGCACCAAATCGTATATGCCCCGGGAAGCAATTTGATGGAGAGGGGTTTTGACCCTGACTCCACCCCACAATCTTTGTGGTGGCCGCAGTGAAATTTAAGCCCACCTGGTTACGTCAAGAACAAATTTAGCTTTTGCTGAGAATTTTGTGTACGAAAATTGAGGAACCAGGGATCACAAAAGTGACCATATGTATCTGGAATTTCAATTTTTTCGTCAAGTCCATACATTTTTATTTTTCAAATACTTTCAATTGACTGTATTTGAATATCAGTCAGCCAAAAGTAAATTTATTGGTTACTATTTATTTTGTATTCGTCTTCATCTTTTTTTTTTTCTTTCGTCTTCATTTCTAAAGGTAATATTCCTTTCTAATCAGACTGGATCAGTTATTTTGATGATAGATGCGGACCATGATTATGTTATTGTGGATCATATACTAATCCTGATATTGGTGGATTACCAGTCCAGGCCCAAGCCCCATTATTATTAAGTTTTTAAGGCCTTTACCCAACATCATTTTAGATTTTCACTTTTGCCCCTAATATCCAACGAAAAATAACTGTTTTACTCCTGTTAACATTGACTGGACCGGATTAGGTGTAACGCACCTTAGTTCAATGATCATAAGAAATTAAGAACCCTAGATACATCAAAGATTATCTGATGTGAGTGACAAAAAAATGTCTATTTAAAATTTTTTGGGGCCGATTTTATCTTTTGGGTCTAGTAATACAATAATCTAATACTTTGGAAATTGGGAAATCAACCAGTGCAAGGATTTTTTTCGTGCAACTTAGCAGTAAAAAAATTATTTTATGGTTCCCCTATGGCCGATTCTGAAATAATCTTACTTATATTTCCTATAGTTACCCACTGGAAAAAAAGAAAAAAATTACTCTCTCGATGATGCAAACAAAAAAAAGGAAAAGAAAATTCCTTATGTATATAAATTGATAAGGGTGGACTTGATTGCTGGCTCTTAAAGACGTAATAGGATCCAGTTCGTCAATTGGGTCATTATCCATTTCAAAGCCCACATATTTGTCTGTAACCCATGCTCCTAATTCCTAAAGGAGTTTAATGCCGAACTTTTTCCTAAGCCCATTCACTCTCCTCCTTTGCCTATTGTGGCCCAAATATCCTAATTTAATTTAATGGGCCACGACCAAATTCTTGGACTCCATACAAATTGGAAAGAAAGGATTTTCTCTAAGCAGTGAAGTGAACAATGAGAATAAAAGGCCACAAAAATTTCGGACAAAGGCAAAAATTTCAGTTCGATGAACTTGACAAAGAAGAGTTTGAAAATGAAGAGATAAAGCAAAGATAGAAAGACGACCAAATTATAGCATAAATAAAATAATATATTTCAGAAAACCCAAATCTTTCAGTGAATATTGAAGCGGGATACTTGGGATTTTCTGACCACTTTGGAAGCAATAAAGAAACCTTAAAAACAGTGTTTATATTGAATTTGGGCGGTTAAAGCTAAGGGACCATAAAATTGGTACAAAAACATGCATGTGTTAGAATTTGGGGGAGGGTTTGAGAATTAGAGTATTGGGAATCACAATTGGAAATTTATTAAGACACAATACAAAGTGTGACTCAAAATAAAACAAGTACTAATCCAGCGATGTATAATGGATATGGTATAGTTAATTGCAATGTGCTTATTAAAAACTGTTCATGGAAAGTACAAGATTTGACATTTTAAGATGTCAGCGCCTTTATTTATTTATTTATTTCCAAATTTCAAGTTTACTCCTCATTATATTTAAGACCCTAAAAAAGAAGTAAAAAAAACACACCAAAAAAACATAGTCTTTTCCTTTTCATCTTTGTTTTGTCCCTAATAAGTGGTTTTTCTTTGTCCCCAACTCCCCATGAAGTAGGCGACTTTTGTTTCAGTTAAATAAATTTATCCCCACTTTGTCAATAAGATTTAGATGAATCATTAACAATAATTCGTGATAGAAATGAGATCAATTTCATTAGTACGTGTTTTGTCATTCACTTTCATTGCGATTTTCTAATTCTACGGAGACTAAAATTTAATATTTAATTTTATATTTGTATAGGTTTTGTCTTACTCGATGTTGTAATCAGTTATAATTTCTTCTGATAAATAAAATTCACTTTCTGGCTAAAAACAATTCTAATTTTAGATAAATAGTTACTTGCTTTTTTATCATATAGCAATGAGTTGGAAGCATTTGAAGTAAAATGTGCGTGTGGGCATGTATACATGTCTTCATTAAGATTTTGATTGGCGAAGCATGCAGAACATTAAATTCGAATTATTTCTTATATAATTATAAATGTTACATAATTTAAATATCTAATACAAGGTAGAACTATTCTACATTGAAATGGATTAGTACAGAAGAAACTCAGCGCCAATACAATATTCTTCATTTGTAGATGTGGCCTAAATCTAATTATAATTCAATTATATTAATAGAAGCCCAAATAATAAAGGCACACACTTATAATAAGAGTCCAATAGTACATTTCTTATGGGTGTATATATGTAAGGGTGGAACTAGACATTAAACTTGAGGGAAGAGGGGGAGCTAATTAATTTTGGTTAGCTAAATCAATCAAAAATAAATATTTCAATAAAAAATTAATTTGTAAATATAATATATATAAGGGTATTTTTGTAAAGTTTGGGGGCTACTAGGAGCCGCTCTTGCCTATATGGTACATGCACCCCATGACACTGAATAAAAACTCAATTCAAACCCTATAATTACCTCTACCAATTCTATATTCAATGTATAAAATTTATTCTAATTCTCTAACCTTCAAACAATATAATGGCGGAATTAGGGCACCATACTGCCCCCGCCGTTTTTTTATTTTTCTCCCCAAGTTTCATTGAGAATTTTGTTAATAAAACTCATGTTATAGTTTAGTGGCAATAGGCCAGATTGGTCATTTATGTTTTGTGAAAATAAAAAATAGTCATGGTTTTCAAAAAAATATGTTTTCTAGCCATTTTAACTTAAAACTGACGGTCATACCCTTCGTATATTGAGATACTTAGCCATTTTTCAAACTCGGTAGTTATGTATCGCCTCCATATATGAAAAAGGGTAAAGTGGACATTTGGACTCAAAAATGGCTATAAAAACATGTTTTTGAAAAACACGACTAAAAATATTTTTGCTATGGAGAAAAAGTCAAAAATCAGATGGATTCTATAGTTTATATAATTTTTTTTTGAGTTTTCAATCTAGTTCACCCCACTTTCGTGGTCTGGCTACATCACTGCTTGCATGTGAAGGATCTGATTATTCTCTAGCTCTCTGAATTTACTTGAGCGGTTTTTATTTTGGGACAACCTCGACGCCCAAAGACGTACCTACACTACCCACTATGGGAGCACGTGCCCCATAGATTTTTCTTTTCTTTTTTAATTATTTATTATTTATTACTTATTATTTATATAACATTAGTTGTTTAAAACTATAAATTTTATGCACATAGTGTTGTACAATATTTTTTTTTAAAGTGTTATATAATATTATAACATTGTAAATTATATAATATTAGGTTAAGTGTGCCCAAAATTGCAGCACTGATATAATTTATAAAAGGGTTATAATTTATAGATCAAAATTGTTAATTATATTATTTAAAGAAATTTTTAATAGTGTTATATAACATTATAATGTTATATGAATTTTTAGCAGTTATATACTAATTAGGTTTAAAAGGCAAAGTGTGCCTCCATTAAATAATTTTTATGTAATTTATAATATGTTTACTTGGTGCCCCCGTTGTAACAAGTTCCTGAATCCATCCTTGTGACGATGCTCCTATGGTCCAACTCTATCCTACAATTAATATGTTGACTTCCAACTCGGCGACTTGAAAAATAAAGTGATACCATGTTACCACTTCACGTGAAATCATCAATATTTACAATTAACACATAAGTTAGTAGCTAGCTAATGAATCCATTTTTGGCCGATGGTCCTTACTTTCTGCAGGTTCTGATTTAAGGTATTGAATATCATGGATCATGGTATGGGGAGTGGGTCATGGTAATGTAATAATGTAATAATAGTATGAGACAAGAAGTCATCTTCATTTGGCCATTCAAGTCTTCATCAGACAGGAAATGCGATACCAGGTTGCTTCTCTTGACTGAAACACGATTTTTTCTTAAAAAAAAAAAAACCCAAATACCCGAACCCGTTTATAATTAATAATTTTTCTTGAGCACATTGTGCAGGTGTTCTCTGTTTTCTTTTCTTTGCATGTGATTGCATGGGAAACCCACATGAACCACCATACCCCCTCAATTTATAATCAAAATTGTCATGTCCTGCGCCTTCAGATAGTTTCAATATTCCAGACTGGAATTGGACTGAGATATTGGATTTAATTTGCTATTGTAATAGGCCAAATTGACCAGTTATATTTTGTGAAAATAAAAAATAGATATATGTTTTCAAAAACATGTTTTTTAAATATTTTGACTTAAAACCATGGTCATACTTTTTTTGATTCTCTATGCGCAGACCAATCCCAATGAAAATGTTAAAGTAGACATTTGAATTCAAAAATGACTAAAAAGCATGTTTTTGAAAAACATGGCTAAAAAACTTTTTTGGCTAGGAGAAAATGCCAAAAATCCGACGGAGTCTTTATTAATTCTTTGGACGAATTGACAGAATGTGGAACTTAATTCTGTAATCTCGATTATATTCTGATTTTGACCATATCAATTATGAAAATTAGAATAGTAATATTTAAAAGTTTCATGATTTTATTTTGTTCACACACATCAAGATTCAATAGTGTCTTTTTTTCTTTTTGTTCTTTTGAAAGTCATTTCAAGAGTTAATCTACAAATAAGAACCGATATTTTGCGAGCTTCAAAATTAGTTTACACAATACAAGGAAAAAAATTGATTTTCTAAATAAGGTTATCCAAAGGAATTAAGCTAGAGTGTTTCCACAATTTTCATCCAGGCTTCATTTCTTAATTGAGATCCATAATTTTCATTATATTTTCCACTTGTCTATATGTTTGATTGGCCATGACTCCTATTTGTTAGAAATGTGAATACCAGGGGCAGATCCAATGGGGTCTCCCCGGTCCGCGCGCACCCCAATTTTTTTTATCCTTTTTTTTCTTAGGATAAAAAATTTTAAATAGTGTGACCGTTTATTATAATACAATAATCATATTAACGAAAATTAACTCTTCGAATTCAAGCTTTATTTATCACTTCTTATGGAAAATGATTCTTATATATACGCTAAACTTATTATATTCATAATAATAAAACAGATTTTTATTCCAATATCATTTTATCACGTATTTCAATATCACCATCGTATGCCATGTCCAATATATAACTTGACGATGACCAACACAACATCTAATTTATATTAACAGGATACATTTTTTTAGTACATCTCCTAGGAATTAGAGTGATGACTAGAAATCGAACCCATACATTTGGCATGTGGTTGAAAGTTTTAACCACTTCGATCACTATTCAATTTCATATTAACAGTGTTTTAATTAAGTGTGGACAGGGTGTTCGCTATCTAATGGTAAGACAGGAAACAAAGTTAAAGCCTTCATGTCTGGAGTTGTCTTGAGTGTCTGCATGCAAGCGCACAAATTTGTACCTGCTTTCTTGACTTGAGGAATTGCTTTTTGTTGTTTATGATGATATTAATTTGTCTTCATCTTTAATTGCTCATGTAGAAGAAAAAATAAAGTTGGGATATATTAAGGGACACAAAAAGGTTAATTGACATGTAGAAAAAAAAAACATTGCTCAACATATTTCCTTTTTGTTTTCTAGTTGATCGTCTTTGTCATAAGCTACATTTAATATCATATTATGTTGCGAAAACTAGGTGTAGTAAGTTGGTCCAAATCTTAATGTCAAACTTCAATAATAAAAAAGTCTAAGTCCGGCTTTTTTATATTTAATAAATAAAAAATAAATAATGTAACTTGTATTCCTATGTATTTCAATTGATAAATGTCACGCATATAAAATGATATTATTATAAATATAATGTGATATTTATCCAATGCATGTATTGAAATCAGTATTATAGAAATTGGCCTAGGCGGCCCGCCTAGACGCTAAATGTCCCTAGGCTGAGGTGATTTTGCCCAAATGACTGAAAAAAAACGTTTCAGGCTTAGACAGCTAGAAATCTGATCTAGGCTATTGGCAAGAAAAAAAAAATTAAAAAAAATTGTTTTTTTTTGGGGATCCGTCTAGCAGTCCAGGCGCCCGCCCCTAGGCATCAGGTTGTCGTCCGACTAGCGCCTAGTGATTTCTGCAACATTGATTGAAATACCATAATATTGGGCGGTAAAATCATAATTATACTTCTTTAGTGTAATTATGTCATTATTTAATTTTTCACCCGCGAATATTCATTATTGGACCTAAATATTTTCAATTGGTCCATGAGGTCCAACCATTATTGAGCAGCTCATGTGGCACAACAATTCACAATTTATAGTCCACGCGACCTACTTTACCACACTAAAGCCATGCAGCCCATCAACCACTTTTTAAAATGGTCTCTCCTTGTTATTTGTAAGTATTTGTAATTTATTACTCTCAATCGTTGTACCTGCGCTGGATTTTCTCTCTAACTTGTACTGACTTGAGCGTCGGAAGGCATTCCGTGAACCATTATAGGGCCGTCTAACGTCTGTTGGTGTCGTGGACAAGTTTCCATCCGAAGAACTATCACCTCTGGAGAAGATGTTGGACACATAACTTCGAACATTAACTTAGAATAATATGTAAATTTAAGCAGCGTCACATAAGAAACATTTTATGTAACAAGAGATCCGACTATTTTTAACATAGGATGGATGTGAATAATTAACATAAATTGTCTATTCAATAATTTACATTATTCGTTAAATACGGGCGTTTGATGCTAATGAGTTGTGCCCATTATTTTTCTGTTGTTTCAAAAAAGAAAATTAAAATGGGACGTTTGTTAAATACCTCACTTGATTTCGTTTGCTCTTTAATTCATTAAAAATGATTTTGAAAACTGAATATATTAAATTCATTTACTCCCGATATATATTATGTTCACTTAATTACTTTTATCTTAATTAAATAAAATCAACTTTAGTTGTTGATCGAAGTTTGGTCAAAAACCAAGTTTGCGAAACCAATTTCCAACATATTAGTCATGACTAAAGAAGAAAGTGTTGGCGCACAACTCATTTATGTCGGCTTGTAGAGCCACCAAAGTATTAATCTAAATTAATTAATGTAAAAAGTTGGTTTTTTTCTTTTACTCTAAAAGCTACTTTTGAATACTTTTGATGTTAAACACATGAAATCTTGTTAATCAAGATTTTATGTTTTAGATGAAGCAAATTTTCTTCTCCATCCTTGCCAAAAAACATAAAATTTATGTAGTAATAATTTTTTTTTCAACAATAAACAATCAAATTATTAAATAAAAATTTGTTTTTAGAAAGTTGTTATTTTAATTATAACGAATTTGACTTAATTATGAAAAATTGGACTTAATACTGATGTTCGGTCGGACATAATTCGGTCAAATGAACATGGGAATGAGACATAAATTCAACACTTCTAATTCGTATTGAATTTGGATACTTACTATTTTTCTTCATGGCGCGGGCGCAAAGCTAAATGGATTAGGGAATCGGGCACGTATGATCATGGTACGTGACGAATGTTTGAAAAAACAAAAGAATTTTTTTTTTTTTTTTATCAGCAAAAGAAATTTTATTAAAGGAGTACAGGGGTGCCCCAACCCAAAAATGGTACAAACTCAAATTAGCTACTACTCAGACATGATTTCGGTTCTAAAAGCCAATCCGAAAATGCCACACAACAGAGTTTTGATGATTTTGCTGATAACCATAACCAAACTCTAACTTTAATAAGCTCCACAAGATAAGAAACATCAGAATTCTCATTTTTAAAGACTTTTTTGTTTCTTTCTGTCCATAGACTCCAAATCGTTCCAAACCAAATTGAATCCCACTCTTGTTTCAAGTCTTTGTTCTGCATGTGGCCACCATATTGAAGAAGATTTTGTTCTCCATCTTTGTGAATGACAGTTTGCACCCCTGTCCATTTGAAAATTTTCATCCACACGTTATGAGCGAACTCGCACGTGAAGAAGAGATGGGCGGTGTCCTCATCTTCATTGCGACAAAATAAACAGATTGTACATCCTCCATTTTCGATGATACCCTATTCTTTAAGTTAACTTTGGTTGTATCAGAAATGGAAATATAAACGCAACAGATGAACTATTGGAAATAATGTAGAAAGCCATTTCATTCATTGGATTCAGTATATCTTTAAGGTTACTGTTACAATCTATATATAGAGCTAGGAAAGATCTAGAATGATATTGCTGTAATCATACTATTGGATGAACAAGAATATGCTAACAGATATGTCAGAGGAATAATCAGCACATGATGAGCCAATGATGAGGTAACAGATGAATGACAGGTGGCGGCAGATCCTCAAGAGTGGGAGAGATTTATTATGGTGTGTTGCACATACTCTAACAGCCCCCTCAATCTGAACCAGGTGGAGGAACCACATGAAGACGGTTTCAAACTTGGTGAAAGATTGCCCACTAAGAGGTTTGGTGAGAACATCTGCAGTCGATCAATGGAAAGAACGTGATGAACTTGAATCTGCTGTTGTTGAACCTTATCTCGAACAAAATATAGATCCAATTCAATGTGCTTGGCCTTGGAGTGTAGCACAGATTAGCAACAAGAGATTCAACACCAAAGTTATCAGTCAAATGATTGGAATTCGGGTGAAGAGATTTGTAACTCGATCGAAGGATTTGAGCCATAGAAGCTCCATGGAACAATGAGCTAGACTACGAAATTCAGCCTCGGTGCTTGATCGAGAAATGGAGTGTTGCTTCTTGGAACACCAATCAACCAGATTAGTACCAACGTAGATACAAAAACCAAAGGATGATTTCATGTCATCTATATCCATTGCCCAATCCGCACTTTTGAAGATAAGCCACAATATTCAGATTTGAGGACTTTGAAATCTCCAATCCAAAATGAGATGTGCCAAAATATCTCCACAATCTTTTCACAACTCACCAAAGAGTATCACGAGGATCTTGCATAAATTGGCTCAATTTATTCACACCAAGCAAATGTCGTGTCTAATGAGTGTGATATATTGAAGTGCTCCAATTGTGCTCCTCGGATAATGTGCCATCAATAGACAAAGAGCCATCTTGCTTGGAAAGAGAGGGGAAGTAACCATAGGAGTGAGAGCACCCTTAGCGAGAGCATATTAACTTTGTTCAAGACATCCAAAATATATTGATGTTGACTCAGATGCAGGCCACCAGATTTAGTGTTAGTAACATGAATGCCCAAAAAATGGTCTAGGAGGCCAAGATCTTTTAGAGAAAACCTGGAGCTAAGACTTGCAACTAAGGCTTCAATATAAGAGTCATGACTGCCAGTGACAATGATGTCATCTACGTAAACAAGAACCAATAAATATGAGCCAGAGTTGATACGAAAAAATAAGGAGGGATCAGCTTGTGAAGTCTGAAATTTCTGATTGAGAAGAGCAGTTTTTAACTTGGTGTACCAAGCCCGGGGTACTTGTTTGAGACCATAGAGAGCTTTGCTCAACTTGCAAACATAATTTTGACCTGGGAGTTTTTCAAAACCTGGAGGTTGTTGCATATAAATCTCCCGGTCCCTGTGCAAAAAGGCATTATTCACATCCAATTGCCTTATTTGCCAACCAAATGAGACTGCTAGTGATAGAATGGTGCATATAGTGACAGGTTTAATGACCGGACTGAACGTTTCATCATGGTCGAGACCCAGATTCTGAGTATACCCCTTAGCAACAAGCCGAGCTTTGTACCGAGCCAAACTAGCATCAGCAATTTTCTTGACCTTAAAAATCCATTTGCACCCCACAATAGGCTTATCACCCGGAGAAGGAACCAAGGTCCAAGTGTGATTTTTGAGGAGAGCCAAGTACTCACTTTCTATGGCCTGTTTCCAATGAGGAGCATTGAGAGCCTCTTCTTCAATAGTCCTAGCTCGGGAGAACAATCAGCTGGCAAAAAGAACTTTGGGCTTAGATATGCCTGCTTTGAGCCTAGTTGTCATGGGATGAACATTAGTTACCGAGGGTCACTTGCTCGGAGCATGAGATGTGGCGAGGTTTGACTATTGTGCTCAATTGGTTGATGAACATAGAGTGGGATAGTAAGCTAAGATGAATAAGAGTTGGAAGGGTTGGGAGACACAGGGAATGGGACCGAGACGGGTAAGCGGGGGAGGAAGGAATATGAGGAGAATGAGGACTCAATGGAACAAAGATGCATGGAGCTAATGAGATGATAAATCGAATTGCCTGTAGATGAACCAAACGATCAAGTGATGATGAGAAAAAGGAAATTTGGACTCTTCAAAAAGAACATGGTGGCTAATGAAGGTTTTGCCCGATGGTAATAATATCTTGTAACCTTTATATCCATCACAATAGCCAAGAAAGGTGGACATAATAGAGCGAAATTGAGTTTATGCATATTGATATCCCGAAGATAAGGATAGCATAAACAACCAAACACATGTAATCTGTAGTAACTGGTTTGCTATGAAACAAACGCTCAAAGGGAGACTGAAACTTATGAACCTTGGTTGGAAGACGATTAATGAGATAAACAAAGTTGTGAAGGCATCTACCGAAAAGGTTTGAGGAACACTTGCATGAGCTAACAAATCTAGAGCCATTTCCACAATATGTCTGTGCTTCCGTTCCACAAGTCCATTTTGTTGTGGGGTGTAGGGAGAAGAAATACGATGTAAAATACCTTGAGACTGAAGATAAGAAGTGAAACTACGAAATTCCCCCCAATCTGATTGAAGTATACGAATATTGGTATTGAATCGAGTTTGGACCATTTTATGAAAATTTTGGAAACAATGGATAGCTTCAGACTTGGCTTTGAGAAAATAAATCCAAGTATAACGAGTGTATTAATCCACAAAGCTAATATAGTATTTGTATTGTGTTGAAGACTGAACAGGGGCAGGGCCCCATAAGTCAGAATGTACCAAATCAAAAGCATGATAGTAATTAGAAGTAGAGTCAAGAAAAGGCAATCAGTGCATTTTAGCTTTGTAGATGTTTCACATAATGAGAAATCATTTTCATTTAATTCAAAAGGAAAATTACAACTGGTAAGTACATTTTTCACAAAGATCTAAGGCTGGATGTCCTAATCTTTGATGCCATATAAGTATATTTGGCTTCTTTTCAATGACAGTAAAATCGAGCACTAGGAAAATTAACTAAAGTGTTAGATGATGGAGTGAGCCGAATGGGCTTGACTTGTGGTAGGTTGCACATGCACATGGTAGAGTTGATGATATTGTTTAAGTCAAACCGATACAAGCCGTCCTTAAGTGTCCCTTGAGTAGAATTGCCCCCGTATTGAGATCCTTCACAAAGCAACAAGTTGGATAAAATTCAAAAAAGACATGATTATCTCATTGCAAATTGAGAGACACTTAAAAGATTTTTTGTAATTGGGAACTAGCAACAAATTTTTAAGCCGAAAGATATGAGGACTAGAAGATGACTTAACGTAAGAGGTACCAATATGAGTAATAGGTAAACCCGTGCCATTGCCCATGTACAACTTGTTAGGCCCCGATATTCTCAGAGAGACCGAGATTGGCCATATCATAGGTCACATGATTTGTTGCTCCGAATGGGAACCAATTAGAATCGGCAATAGAAGAGGTATCCGAGAGGCAACCATAGCAGCTTGGAGGACCACCCTAGAGCACCATGCCTGAAGTTAGGCGAGGACTGGTGTTGGGAGAAAAATTCAAATCACTCTATAATAGCATTTCCTGCGAGATGGTTGGTGTAGTACGATTTGACAAGTCCTGTCTTCATTGCCCTTGAAATCATGCTGCCTCTTCCTTAGTAATTTCTCCCAAATCTACCACCTCTAGAGGATGAGTTGCCCCTTCCTCTATAGTTTGAGCCTCACTTAGTATTTTCTCTTATGTTGCCCTGGATTGCAACATTGGCTACCGTTTATTATGATCATCAAGGACTCGAGGGATTATTGGCCTCCATTATCGCCTTCAAAACTTAGTAGAAGGGCACTAACATCGCTAGACTCAAGGCTTCATTTCTTGATGTTATAGCACACACAATGGGATCATATTCATTTGGTAAACCAACGCAAACATGTAGAACCCGATCGGCCTTTTTAACTTTATGTCCAAAGAAGACACAATACATCACAACACATCTTTACTTTATTGATAAACTCTCTCATAGATCGGTTCCTTTCTTCATGGTGGAGAGTTGAAGTTTATATTGCATTTGTTTTGCTTGTAAATGGCTAGAAAAATTTGTCTCCAATGTATGCCACATTTCTGCGCAAAATGAGTCTAGGCCAACCATTGATAGGTGTGAGTTTTGCATGTCTTTTAAGGTTTAATATTGACAAAAATGGCGATTAAACATGCATAAACTCATATGAAATGGTTCGTATTCACTCTTTGTGGGAAATATATTATGCTTTGCTCGTTTTGTAGGAATTTAATGATATCCGGTAATTTGGAGACAAATACGAGCATAGCGAAGAAATACCACAAATGAGGCAAAATAGAGAACGCACGGTAGGGCGCGCGCCCGCGCGACTCGTGCGCCTGGGGAATGGATTATTGAGGGTACGGCAATGCGTCACGGGTAGCCCGTGCGCCACCAAGTCTTGGAGGTTGCCTACGCAATGCGCGCACGGTAACCTCGTCGCGCGCTTGGTGGTGAAAAGCGAGACTTGCCTACGGCATGACGCACCGTAACCTCGTAACGCCCACGCACGCCGCCCGTGCGTCCCTGGCCTGAATGTAGTACTATGACAAAGAATGTGCCTTAAAACTTTCTAAAAGGTATATAATCACTTTTTGGGCGCACACCAAGGAACATTCTCGACATTTTTGGCTATAGAACACAAGACAAAGGTTTATTCTTGGAAGAAGATATCAAGGAGGCAATCGGGTTGCATCGAGCTCAAGAAACAGAGATATATCGAGAGATTATCGACTTTCCTAAGTTTTTCTTGCTTCTCTTGTAGTTTTAATCTTTCATTTTAGTTTGTCATGACTTTGAACAATTTGTCTATGAGTTGTTTAGACATCATGTGTAGCTAAACTCTTTAAATTTCTGGGGTTTTGGAAGTAGATTAATGAACTCTTGTGGAATGTTTTAATCTTAGTTGAAGTTATTGTCTTGAAGCCTATTTGAGTACTTTGAGCTTATTCTTGTTTTATCACTTGATCAATGATTTAACTTGTTTGATATATTGATTCATAATTCGAGAGATGAGTTTCAATATTAGATCTTGAGTACTTTCGACACAAATATTTGCATAAATCGAGAGGTTTGTAAATATTTGTGAGGACATTTGATCTTTTAAAACTTTTGGGAGTTGAATACTTCATGTTGAGTAGAGATGCTACCATATGTATTTCAATCTACGTTTATATGCATCTCGAGAGGGAGGATAAAATATTTTCGTGATCGCCTTATAGGAATATCGATAATAACTTGACTTTGATTAAATCGGACAACAAGAGGATATTAATCAAAACCTTAACCCAGAATCCATTTTGTCATCTTGATACTTCTATTATTTGCATTATCTTAATCTTGTGTTTTTATTAGTCCTAATTGTCTTAATCTCACAACAACCACCATTTTTATTTACCGTCTAAATAAAAATAAGACTATCTTAGCTCAATATTTAGCATATTAATTTATTAGTCTCCATGGATACGACCTTGCTACCCTTTTCTATAACGTACACCGTACACTTGCAGTGAGCTAAAAATAAAGGCGAAAAAGTTTTTGGCGCCGTTTGTCGGGACTAATACAATTTTTGGTGCTAATATTGCGATAGATAGAATTATTCTTAATTTAGACATTTTAAATTTTTGATATTTTTGGTTGACTTAAATCCTTCGTTATTTGACTTGTTTCTTTTAGTTTGGTCCGGTAGTGCATGAACACTCGCTACAAAGTAGGAGATTTAATATTGCTCATACCGGAAGTTGAGGCTTTCGCAAGGAGAATTAGTGCAACTACTAGACGGGCCGAAAGACAACAAAATCGTAATATGGGAGACGTGGGACGAAGAAAATAGAGGTAACAATGGTATCAACGAGTTACCAATATCGGTTCAACAAAGAAGCTATCCGTGATTACTTTCGACCTCAAACGAATCGTAATTATGGTGGTATTACTCATATTCCGATAAATGCCAACAACTTCAAGCTTAATCGGCAAGACCGATAAACATGGTACAACAAACCGCTTTGGAGGTTTCGAATCAAGATCCTAATTCTCACCTTGCACATTTTATCCAAATATGCAACACAATAAAAATGAATGGAGTTTTGGATGACGCCATAAGATTGCGCCTATTCCCTTTCTCTTTAAGGGATAAGGCGAGAAATTGGTTAGGTACTTTGACGCAAGGAAGTGTGAGCACATGGGATGATTTGAGCCAAAAGTTCTTGTTTAAATTCTTTCCACCGAGCAAAACCTTGCACTCAAAAGCGAGATTACTCAATTCGAAAGTTTGATTCCGAGCCTTTGTACGAGGCTTGGGAACGATTTCGGATTTGTTAAAAAGATGCCCACAACATGGCTTTCTGGAAGATCAACAGTTATGTTTCTTCTACAATGGTTTAATGAGGCAGACGAGGGCCTTTGTTGATGCCGCAGCGGGAGGAGCATTGTTGGCAAGGTTTCCACAAGACGCCTTAAACCTTCTTGAAGAAATGGCTATGAACGCTTACGATGGCGTCCTGAGAGATCCAAAGTACAACGAGTAATCGAAATCTCGGATTCGACCCAATTAAGGCGTTGATTGCGCAAGTGGCGGCATTGACAACCCAATTGAGTGTTTTCACGAAAGGGCCGTATGCAAGCACGAGCACGGGTAGTGAAGCTCTTCTATATCCGATGGAAGAGGTCAATTATGTGAATAATCGAATTTCAACAATTTCCGAACAATTCAAACCCAACACACTACCATCCGGGATTGAGAAACCATGAAAATTTTTCCTACGCCAATACAAAGAATGTGTTGCAACCATCGCCGGATTTAACGCATCAAATGGGGTGCTAATGTAGAAGTCAAATCATCTTTGGAAGATGCACTCACGCTGCTCATAAATCAATCAAATGCATTCATGAGTGACACGAGAGTCGCTTCGCTAGGCGGGATTCTAGGATGGATAAGGTGGAGCTACAAATGACCCAAATGACAAGTTCGATAAAGAATCTTGAAACTCAAGTGGGCCAATTGGCTACAATTGTTGGTGGGCAACATCAAAAGGGTCAATTTCCGAGTAACACGGAAGTTAATCCTAAGGAGCAATGCAAGGCTATTCGGTTAAGAAGCGATTTACGAATATGAGGGGCCTAAAGAAAAATCAAAATCTGAAAATTTCTGGATGAAGCACCCAAGGCGGGAGATGTTGAATCGGTGATGAAAAATGGTGTCAAAGTTGATGGGGAAAAGAGAGACAAAAGAAGGAACAAATAGGGATGAGAAGCTTAAATCATCGTCTAACTCTAATATATCTAAATTGCCTATCTCTCTTCCCTTCCTCAAAGATATCAAAAGAAAAAGCTTGATGATCAATTTGCAAAATTCCTTGATATATTTAAGAAATTGCACATTAACATTCCTTTTGCGCGCACTAGAGCAAATGCCAAATTACGCGAAATTTCTTAAGGATGTTATGTCGAAGAAGAGGAAGATGACAAGCTTTGAAACGGTGAATTTGACTGAAGAATATAGCGATAATCCAAAGGAAGCTACCACAAAAACTCGAAAGATCTAGGGAGTTTCACTATTCCTTCGCTATTGGTGGTAACTTCTTTAATAGGGCGTTGTGTGATTTAGGGGCAAGTATTAATTTGATGACTTTGTCCATTTTCGGAAGCTTGACTAGGCGAAGTGAAGCCAACCATGGTGACATTGCAACCCGTGCGTGATGCCGGGGAGAATCAAGACAGGGGATCACGCACGAATCGTGCGCTGAGCACGGCAACCCGCAACCTCGTGACCAAACAACAACGCGTCGATTCCGAAACTCAAGCAATTACCCGAGCACCTCACATATGCATTTCTTGGGGCGAATAACGCAAATCCAGTAATCGTTTCATCTCTTCTCACTCCTACTCAACTTGATAAATTGTTAAGGTTTTACGAAAACATAAGTCGGCACTTGGATGGTCTATAACTGATTTAAAAGGCATAAGTCCATCCATTGTAATGCATAAAATTCGGATGGAAGATGTTTATAAACCATCAGTGCAAAACCAAAGACGACTAAACCCTATCATGCAAGGTGTGGTTAGGAAAGAAGTGCTGAAATGGTTAGATGTTTGGATCATTTATGCTATATTTGATAGCATGGGTAAGTTCGGTACAAGTGGTGTCAAGAAAAGAGGGTAACATTGTGAAAAATGAGAATAAAGAATTGATTGCTACTAGAATTATTACCGGTGGCGAATTTGCATTGATTATAGAAAACTTAATGATACCACTCGAAAAGATCATTTTCCCCTCCCTTTTATAGATATGATGTTGGACCGTCTAGCGAGTTATGATTATTATTGCTTTTTAGATGGTTATTCCGTGTACAATCAAATCATGATTGCGCCCTAAGACCAGAAAAAACGACATTTACATGTCCTTATGACACATTTGCATTTCGCCGCATGCCATTTGGCTTATGTAATGCACCCGCCACTTTCCAACGTTGTATGATGGCTATATTTCACGATCTTATTGAAAAAGTTATGGAGGTGTTTATGGAAGATTTCTCTGTGTTTGGTGACTCTTTTGATAATTGTCTTCACAATCTTTCCTTAGTCTTACAAATGATGTGAAGAGACCAATCTTGTACTTAATTGGGAAAAGTACCATTTTATGGTACGCGATGGTATTGTACTTGGTCATCGAGTCTCTTCCTCGAGGTTTGGAAGTAGATCGGGCAAAGATTGTAGCGATCGAGAAGTTACCACCTCCTACAAACGAAAAATCCACTCGGAGTTTCTTGGGCCACGCCGGATTTTATAGAAGGTTTATCCGTGACTTTTCAAAAAGTTCTAAGCCTTTGAGTCAATTGCTAGAAAAAGATGCCGCTTTCAATTTTTCCAATGATTGTTTGCGGGCGTTTGAAACTTTGAAGAAGGCATTGGTGACCGCACCTATTCTTGTCGCCCATTGGAGCCAACCGTTTGAATTGATGTGTGATGCGGCGATTTTGCGGCGGGGATTGTTCTCGGTCAAAAGAGGGAAAAGTTGTTTAGATCCATCTACTATGCTAGTAGAACTTTGGGCCAAGTGCTCAACGAGAATTACACCACAATCGAAAAAGAGATGTTGGCGATTGTTTTCACATTTGATAAATTCGATCATACTTGATTGGAGCGAAAACAATTCTTCACACCGATCATGCGGCCATCAAATATCTTTTTGATAAGAAGGATGCGAAACCAAGGTTGATTAGGTGGATCCTATTATTGCAAGAATTCGACGTGGAAATCGGGGACCTAAGGGATGTGAGAATGTGGTGGCGGATCAATTGTCTAGGATTGAAAATCAAGAGGAGGCGAAAAGAGGTACGGAATTAATAAAGGAGGAATAACCCATGCGTCGACACACCCGCATAATGGTTGGTGAAAAGCGAGGACTTGGCTCGGCATGACGCACGGTAACCCGTGCGCCCACGCACGGCCCGTGCGTCCCCTCGCCGTAATGCAATACTATGACAAAGAATGTGCCCTAAAACTTTCTAAAAGGTATATAATCACTTTTTGGGGCGCACACCAAGGAACATTCGACATTTTTGGCTATAGAACACAAGACAAAGGTTTATTCTTGGAAGAAGATATCAAGGAGGCAATCGGTTGCATCGGAGCTCAAGGAACGGAGATATATCGAGAGATTGTCGACTTTCCTAAGTTTTCTTGCTTCTCTTGTAGTTTTAATCTTTCATTTTAGTTTGTCATGACTTTGAACAATTTGTCTATGAGTTGTTTAGACATCATGTGTAGCTAAACTCTTTAAATTTCGGGGTTTTGGAAGTAGATTAATGAACTCTTGTGGAATGTTTTAATCTTAGTTGAAGTTATTGTCTTGAAGCCTATTTGAGTACTTTGAGCTTATTCTTGTTTTATCACTTGATCAATGATTTAACTTGTTTGATATATTGATTCATAATTCGAGAGATGAGTTTCAATATTAGATCTTGAGTACTCGACACAAATATTTGCATAAATCGAGAGGTTTGTAAATATTTGTGAGGACATTTGATCTTTTAAAACTTTTGGGAGTTGAATACTTCATGTTGAGTAGAGATGCTACCATATGTATTTCAATCTACGTTTTATATGCATCTCGAGAGGGAGGATAAAATATTTTCGTGATCGTCTTATAGGAATATCGATAATAACTTGACTTTGATTAAATCGACAACAAGAGGGATATTAATCAAAACCTTAACCCAGAATCCATTTTGTCATCTTGATACTTCTATTATTTGCATTATCTTAATCTTGTGTTTTTATTAGTCCTAATTGTCTTAATCTCACAACAACCACCATTTCGACCTTCTAAATAAAAATAAGACTATCTTAGCTCAATATTTAGCATATTAATTTATTAGTCTCCATGGATACGATCCCTTTTCTATAACGTACACCGTACACTTGCGGTGAGCTAAAAAAAAGGCGAACAACCATGAGCACCAAGATGTTATCAGACAGAGATGAAAGCAGCCAGGATACTAGTAGTTGATCTTGCCTCTGAAAAGTGTTATACTCTGGATTAATCACACTCCGCTGAGTGTCTGGGTTTGTAATGAACTTCCTTGGGGGTGTAGTATCCCCAGTGAGAAAACCTTCAATGCCATAGCCTCTAACTGCAGATAAGACTTGTTGTTTCCATATGAGATAATTGCTCTCAGTGAGCTTCGTTACTATGAGCTGACTTTGTGGTTGAACAATTTGGATTGGAGAAGGTGAGGATGTGGTGCCAGAGGTAATCGATCCATCTGGTGAGAGAGACATTGTGAGTTCTTTGAGGATTTGGAAGAAATAAGAAAATGTACCAGAGCCAGGATCAATTCCTGCTCTGATACCATATCAGAAATGGAAATATAAACGCAGCAGAGGAACTATTGGAAATAATGTAGAAAACCATTTCATTCATTGGATTCAGTATATCCTTAAGGTTACTATTACAATCTATATATAGAGCTAGGAAAGATCTAGAATGATATTGTTGTAATCATACTATTGGATGAACAAGAATATGCTAACAGAAATATCAGAGGAATAATCAGCACATGATGAGCCAATGATGAGGTAACAAATGAATGACAGGTGGCGGCCTGGCGGCAGATCCTCAAGAGTGGGAGAGATTTATTATGGTGTGTTGCACATACTCTAACAGGTTGAGATTCGATTTTGCAATAACTTCCAAACAAAGCCGGCAACCTTCGACGGGATGATTCTATTCCACGCTATCTTGAGATTACTAGCATCCTTTTCCTCTTTGTGTCGAATTTCTTCAATGATTTCGTAAGCATCTTTAACCGTGAAAATTCCTCCGGCGTTGCTTTTCCATTTCCATTTCCACCGTGAAAAAACAAAAGAATAACTCATACATTATTTAATATATGAGAGCTGTAACCCAATGATACAAAATTCATGATAGAAAACATGATATGTATCAATAAAAATCTACTTAAACATATTTTTTTAGCATAATCTAATAATCAGACATTTGATTTCATCTCAAGTTTAAGTTGCCTTCTTAATATTATTTTGATACATCATTATAGATGAATGTTACATATATATACTTAATATTCTTAAATAAAAACTTAATTGTAGATCATATATATAGATAATAGACATGTAATTATGAAGTAGAATATATAATAACATACAAACTAATACACACCCGTCTTCTCTTCACTGCAAATGGAGTTTTGGAAGAGAAAAACAAGAGAAATATATGTGCTTGCATTTTGTGATATTGTTGTAAGGCTCAAGTCTAGATCTTTACCCAAGATGCACAATCTTTAAGATAAAAATATGAGTCCAGTGAAAATCAGAATCGGACTTGAGATTACAAGGTATGAAGCGAGCTTCACAAATGATGCACTGAAAATTTCATATCTTTTATCTACGATGATACCACTAAAATAGATTCATAAAATAACACCATTAGACAAAATAAACCATAAATGATAATACATATCATAATCAAATACTTTTAAAAGTAAAAATATTTAAATTTTCAGTGAAATATTACTCGTCACGATGTTTTGGAAGCAAATTTATTGATTAAGCTTTCATAATTAATCAAGTTTTTTAACAAGAAGATGTTTTGGAAGCAAATGTTATTCCTTTTGCAAATTTCTAGGCCAAACATTTTAAGTCCTGACAAATTTGGACTTATTACTATATCTAGTAATATTAAGCTTTCATACAAGTTCTTCACCACTTTTTTCCCGATTGATGCTGGAGAAACCGAAAAGTGTATATCAAATGAATGAGAATAACTTGAGCAGATTAAGCGAGAATGAAAGTCGTGGGCAAGAGTTAGACTCTTTGTCTTTAAAGGAAATTGTCCCGCTTACGGTATTAATGGAATCGACAATCACCTCCCAAAATAAAAAACGGCATACGTCTTATATTAGCAACACCGCAAATCACAAGATACTTGAACTTTTAGTATTTTTGAACTCTCATAACTTATGTTGAATGTATGATGAAATCGGATGCCAAAAATGAGTTAAGGACTCGCTATTTATAGAACTTTGTGTAACTCTTGAGACGGTGCAACCCCTTCGATCGATCATAATTGTCGACGCGCCTTGTGAGCAACATGCCCGATCCGAGGTCCGGGATTACATCCAATCAAGGTACACATCCCTTGGCATGCACTCATGTACATTGGACGGTCGTGTCGATGAATGGTGTCCTATCGGCGAACAAACGTGTCCAATCAGTGCCACTACGTGCCACATGTCGCCACCTATATGACTTTGCCAAGTCACTGCCAACTGAGCTGCCCTACAACGTCACCGTGCCACTTGACTGAATTCTGGTTTGATATGCTCGATTTGTGTCAACACCATACTATTTGACACGATAAGTCCAAAACAAAACAAAATTAATTTATATGTAATACACGATAACAAATTACATGATGACATGATATTATACAACAATACATGATACAAATATACAAAGTATCAGGTTATCGTATCACTAACAGATAAACATGTCATTATCATATCACTAACAAGTAAACGTGTCACTATCGTGTCTCTACCATGTCCTTATCATCTCACTATCGTGTCATTATTGTGTCACAAACAGGTTAACATTCTATATGTTATTTTTTACCAAATTTACACGAATACGACACAAAATTTTCATGTCCTTATTGTGTCGACACGATAAGGAGACGACCACGATAAGGTAAAACACTAACCTGTTATTTTTTGTATCATTTTTGTGTCATACTATTGTGTCGTGCCAAGAATTACCACCCCTATATATATGCTTGTATGTGTATATATAAAAATTTGGGATAATTACATAAAAACCCCTGAGGTTTGAGCTAATTACAAAAAAAAACCCGAGAGATTTTTGAAAAATACAAAAAAACCCTTAAGGTTTGATTCCACTCATATCTTCCCCTTCATAAGCAAAAACATTTCAAAAACCACCTTGATATTTGTAGAAATATTACAATTGACCCCTTAAACTTAAAACAAAATCAAACATGAGGGGGCTTTTTGTAATTTTAAAACATCTCTGGATTTTTTTGTAATTAGGCCAAACCTTGGGGTGTTTTTGTAATTATCCCTAAAAATTTTGTCGCCTCAAATATATTTAGGCCTGAGGAGATTGCCTCATATATATAGGCCTCATATCAAGTCCAACCATGGTTAAAATGGAGATATTAGTTGCTTTCATTGCTAATTATATGCTAAATTGGGAAAAATAATTCCGGTGCAAATCAGAAAATTATGAATCTGGTGGCATGTAGTATATATTGCAAGTATTTTTCGTTTTAGACATTGGTGATTCACACGCTTTCTCCCATTTAAATTAAATTATATGACCAAAGATTTATGTCTAGGAATACCAAGAACAAGACAGCAAA
Organism: Rehmannia glutinosa; assembly: GCA_016081115.2. Taxonomy (NCBI): domain Eukaryota; kingdom Viridiplantae; phylum Streptophyta; class Magnoliopsida; order Lamiales; family Orobanchaceae; genus Rehmannia; species Rehmannia glutinosa. The sequence continues at coordinate 233,199 of JABTTQ020001703.1, read as the reverse complement.
CGAAAATATTGAATCACAAACGATGAAAACTAGAATAAGAATGAGTTATAATTAATAGTTATGCTTAAACAATACTGAACAATCAATTGAGCTTTTTGAAGATTATGTTTCCCCTTTAAAGTAACTTGGATTGGTTCCGTGTCTTCTAATTTAATTTGCAGTCGACCACTTGAGTGGATAAACCGCGTAAAACTTTAGTACTGATCCTCTATTTAAACCTTATTTCATTCTATATAATTTACATTATATATATATATATATTCATCTCAATTATATATTTAACAAAATAAATTATTTTTCTTAAAACTTGATCACTGAAATTGAAGGTTTTTGAAATAAAAAATTCCAGACCTTTGATAACAAATTCATTAGACTTGTTTACAAATTTTGATGAGTTATCATGCATGAACTTCATTTCTCTAAATAATAATAAAATAAAGTCACTATTTTTTGTGAAGGGATTTCAATTTTCTAGCACTCATTATGAACTCTTTCCCCAAACATATTGCGGTTTATTGTAAATTTACCTTATGTTATAAAATGCTTACCTTCAAATAATTTTCTCAAATTCAGTTTTTTTATGAATGCTTAAATTGAATATACACAAAACTAGAATATAATAATAATAATAATAATAATAATAATAATAATAATAATAATAATAATAATAATAATAGTAGTAGTAGTGGGTGTGCACGGTCCGGACGGTTCGGAGATTCATAAATCTCCGGGCGTCCCAAGTTCGAGATTTTAAAAATCAATCTCCGAACCGAACCGTAGAGAAAAATCTCCGTCTGCGCATCAATTTTCGTGCGGTTCGTCTGGATTCAATTCTAACGGGGATGGTTCGGGACGGTGAAACGGAGATTAATCAAAAGTAAAACACACAAAATAAGAAAAATAAAAATGAATGTAAAAATCGCCAAATAATTACAGTCCATTCCTTTTTTTTTAGTGTAATCTCAAAATAAAATCAAATTGAAATGTAGTGTATAAAGAAGTTTGAAAATATTAGTTTGTGACGATGAGAAAATAAAATCAAACAGATTTAATAATATTGTGTATAAAGAAGTATTCCAAAATTTATAATTTTGAAATGTAGTTAACTTGATTTGTTAGAAGTTGTATTTTACGTTTTACATTCATTAATAGTGTAGCTCTTATATGCATGCAATTTACGTGCCTTGATGGAACACGCCGTCATTGCATTGCACGGCAAAAGACTAGTTAAATGATATAAATTCTTAGAAACTTAATATAATAATTAATTAATCATATCGATAATTTTCTAGGTTAATTAAATGTCGGGTATCACAATATCAAAATATAAATAAGATAAAAATAATATATATATGTATTAAAAATTCTTAAAAATCGGTTCTATCTTCTGATCTTTGGTTCGGTATGGAACGGCAGTACGGTTGATACGGTTCTCGATGACGAATATTTTAAAAATCTCGAACCGTACAAAATATTTTTCGGGATAGTTCGGTTCGAGAAAGTCAAAAAGTCAACGTATATTTTCGGTTCGGATATTTTTCGGTTCGGGTATCGGTTCGGTTCGGTGATCTCCAAGTCCCGCACAAGACCCAAAGTAGTAATAATAGTAGTAGTACATAGTAGTAGTAGTAGATACCATATTAAGTAAGATCAACACAAACCCAAAATTAGTAGTAGTAGTAGATTTTTTTACAAGTAATTAATAAAATAGGTTGATAGAATAGGATTTTCTCAAACTTTTTCTCACTCTTAAAAGGGAATGATTTTTTTTTGTCAAACACTAATAAAATAAAATAAAAGATGGAAATGTCATCTTATGTAAGCATGCTTCTTATACGGCTTAAACAACGTCAGTCGTCATGAGACAATGTTACAAAGAAGTCGGTTGACAAACATTTTTATATTAATTGTCCAAAAAAAAAAAAAAAAAAAAAAAACAACATTTTTATATTACGATTTAATTTAACCGGCCAACGTCTAAACGTCGGCAAAACACGCACATTCTTTTTGCCGTTGGTGTCGCCGCTGCATTAATCACCGATATAATCATTGTGATTTTTTTAAAATTCTACCAAACATGCTTAATTAAATTCTCGTGCAATAACTCATCCATGTATATATGTTTATGTTCACATGACACATGTATGCTAACGAAGTTATACGAGTTTGGACCTTTTGTTTTAATCTTAAAATTAAATTTGGTCTGCTCCCAATAAATTTTTGAACTCGTTCAGTAAACTTTTGAACCCAAGCTCTCTTTTGGGAACTTCAATATAACACTCCAACATTTAAGTTAAATTAAGTCAACAACCAATATAATTCAAGACGAAGGTCCGATTTAGAAGGCACATCTCGCGATTCACCTCTCCATAAAACTCTAGAGTAAGGGCCCTCAAATATGAGGTTCATCCTTTTTTTTATGAAAGTGTTTGCAAACACTTCTGCTTTTGGATGAAACTAAGAGATTTATTGCCGTTGAAGTGTCAAATAATTGAGAATCAGATGTTGGTAATATTTTGCAAATAAAAGCTGAGAATTAATTAAGTTAAAAGATGTTTAATAGAAAAATTGTAAAAGTGAATTTATGTGTGTAAAAGACATACCAGAAGCAGAATCGTGATTCTAAAGCACCCCTCCCCCAGATATTTAATTATGACTAAATGAAGCATAATTAGAAGCAGAAATTTACATTTGCAAATACTAAAATATGGATGAAATTATGCAAATATACCTTTTTAATTAGCCATTTGACCAAAACCGACATCTTTTTTAGCCATTCTTTCGAAAAATATATTTTTAGCTATTTTGCCTGAAAAATAAAAATCATATCTATTAATATTATTATTATTGGCAAATTTGGTCTTTTTGCACAGTGCAAAATCTGGTGTTGTAACTCTGGGATGCAATACTGTTTGCACAGAATCTGGGTGGATTTTGTGCCAGATTATCTATTTCTTGTTTATGGCATATGTTCTGTTTTGAGAAGGTTGCTGATAATCTTGAATGTCTTGTATATCTAGATTAATTCAGTTCATACTATTGACATTTAATCACTTTCCTTATGTATTTGTCTTCCTTTTTTAGATTGTAACCTCCATTTGGGAATCGAAATCACTTGATTTCAGCCCAGGGGATCGACTTTGTTCACTATAAAGGAGAGATTAACTCTTGGAAGAAGACATCCAGAAAAACCTTTCGAACTTCATAAGTTCTTCTTCAAAAAATCACTTGTTCCATTTTTCTATTCTTGGGAAGAAGAAGTTGAAGATTCTACGACGTGGATCGACTCAACCGTTCAAGGATTTGAAGTTGGAAGAATTCCAACACGGTTGAGATTTTGGAGGATATAATCAAGAGATTAGTTGAATACAAGTGTTAGTGAATTGATAAAGAGCGAGTCTTTATGCTATTCGTAAATCCAATTGTATTAGTAATAAACTTTGATTTTCTAATATTGGATTGTTTCTTCTCTGGGTGTGGCCTCGTGCATTAAGATTGAGGAATCTAAGCACGTTAAAAATCCTGGTGTTATTTTTGTTTCCATTTGTGAGTGTGTCGTATGTTTCAATGACAACATTAACGCATAACAACACTGTTTAATCCGAACGTACATCCAGAGTTTTTATATTAATATATTAATTAATAGGGCAACAAATTCTATAAATATCCTTTTTATATTCTTTGGTAAATTAGTTGGAGACTCACACTCCAAAATTCCAGTCAAAAGTCTCTCTCTCTCTCAGTTTTTCCTTGAATTTTGCGTCGTAGTTGTTTCTTTTTCACCCTCATCACTTTAATTTTTACCAAATTTATCTTATGTTGATTTCTGACTTTTGATATGTGAATAGCCATGGAAGAGGAGGCTTCAAAATCTACTTGGTTTCTTAGTGCCGAAAAAGATTCTTGGGTCCGAGAAATCATTGGTACCATAAATGATTCACCCCATCTCGAATAATTTTTGGTGCCGAGACAAGAAATTGTTTCTCAAAGACCAAGAGATCATTTCCGAGACGGGGTGATGGAGATATGATATATATCTTTTTGGATTTTATATTATTTTATATTTTAGGAAGTGATTTGTGTTTAAAAGTCTTTTATTCTGGTTTATCTTTTAATGTTTTCTAATTAAGTTAGGACTTTTAGTTTACTCTTATAAATAGTTGGTTTCTGTTATTTTTAGAAGAGGTTGAATTATTATTAGATTTTGAGATTTATTCTCTTTTTCATTGCAATTCACGTTTCTTTGTGAAGATTCGTATTGCTTTTGTTCGTTGTTCGTTTATTCGCTTAGCTTCCGCCAAAGATCGGTTGTATATAGAGACAAGTCTACGCTCCCGAACCATGTTATGGGACAGATCCACAACACATGAATGACATTGCACGATCCGTCAACAGGTCGAATTGTTGACATAACAAATAATCACATTCCGCATCCAAAGAAGAAAATTTTCAACATGGTCGCCATTCAACTCACGGCTAACCGAGATCGAGCGTGCGAGGCAAGCAACAGAGGTAGTGGTCGGAACTATCATGATGGATGTGGTTTTAGTTTTTATCCATCCCAACATATTTTTTCAAATGAGGAGGATGGTGGTTACGATGGACCACCAATTTTTGATGAAGAAAGTGGCGACAATATACTGTAGATTGGCTATGAAGAATCTCCAAACTTTGACGAGGAGATTAGTGGTTATGATGGTCCACCTATCTTTGATAAGGAAGATGATGACGCAAATTCGACGTTTGGCTATGATGAGGCAGATGAAGACACTATTCCAGAGGTTGGATATGAAAACCCTCTACAATTTGACGATGATAATGGTGGATATGATGATCCCCCAATTTTTGACGAGGAAGATCGCAATTATGATGACCAATCAATTTTCCATAAAGAAATTGGGATTATTTGCGGGGATCTTCAATCTAAAACAATATAAGAAACAAGTAATGACAATGCATCATGGATAAGAAATAAAAATCATGATGTATCTATTATTCATTCTATTGGTGTCCCTAAATTTCGAAATGAATGGCACGTTCAGGATTGGTTTGATGGATGCACTAGAATTAAGTCGTCGCTTGGGCAAAGTGGAGATGGTTTTCTAGAGTTTCACCTGGATTATTTTATTTTTGATCCAGTTCGAGATACATTTTGGTATTCACCTTATTTTTAGATTTCGTCCTCCTCGCCCCTCCATGGTTTAACAATTATTCTAGTGCCAATCTCCCTTCTGATTCGAGGACGAATCGTCTCGACCGGAGAGAGAATGATGGAGATATGATATATATCTTTTAGGATTTTACATTATCTTATATTTTAGGAAGTGATTTGTGTTTAAAAGTCTTTTATTCTCGTTTATCTTTTAATATTTTCTAATTAAGTAAGGACTTTTAGTTTACTCTTATAAATAGTTGGTTTCTTGTTATTTTTAGAAGAGGTTGAATTATTATTAAATTTTGAGATTTATTCTCTTTTTTCATTGCAATTCACGTTTCTTTGTGAAGATTCGTATTGCTTTTGTTCGTTGTTCGTTTATTCGTTTAGCTTCCGCCCGCATCACGGGGTTTCGACTCTATTTTTCTTTTGGAAATCTACCATTAAAGTTCTGATGTATGTTTTTAATAAGTTGAGAGTATCTTATCCTGAGGGGGAATGAATAAATTTCAAAGAAATTTAAAGATACCGAGTTCGAACCCCGTCAATACTCTCACAAAGAGTAAACAATACTACTTAGGCTACAAACTTGTGGTAAGTTGCAGACTTTTTTATACAACCATTTTCAACAAAATAAAAATCAAAACTCATTTCAACAAATTAAATAACATAAATGAACAAATTCCCTTGGTGTCGTCGTCAAGAGAGCGAAACATAGAGAGTGAGAGATTTGGTACAGAGAAGAAATGGAGAGAAATGAAGGATCGGGGCAAATGATTGATTTTATGTTCCGATAGTTTATTCAATTTCTTTTGTAAAACTTGGTTGGATGAATGACACGTGTAAGACACTTAAACAATCAACAATTCATATTTATCACATTGATGTGTATTATTCATCCTACCTAAAATAAGAAGTGGAATAAGAAAGTGGAACAATAAATTTGTTTTGGGGCAAATGAACTAAGTACCTACCAAATAGCTAAAGAAATGTTCACTTGGGTAAAATGGCTAAAAATATTTCCCAATAAAATATTTCCGACTTAAAGCCGAGAATCATTTTTCTAGTATTTGCAAACACTCCTGATATCTCGAATGTCCGTGTGTGGAGGCTATTTATGAGGTAGAGTCCATACAAGTAGAACTATATAAGGGCACACTTTTTGTGGATAAGAATTTGGTTTACTTTCGAGTCAAGCTCGAGTCGACCACGTCACATGTACCCAAAACTAGTGTTGTCAAATGGTAAGCCAAACAATGCCCTAACCGTTATCTTTAGAGTTCAATTCACCATTTCATGAAAATACACTGAAAATCAAAGCCCTATCCGGTAAAAATACCACACCGGATTGGGGACCAGGGAGAAATCGATGAAACTCTACCCGAAACTAATAAAATCATGTCAAGACAAATGTATCTTTCAATATTATTTCTTGAATGTAAAAACATAAAATAAAATATCATATTACAATAAAGCAATATAGGACCAACGAGAATTAAAGATAAGCTATATGAACATCACATGTTGTAATTAATAATGGGTGTTATATTCTCGAGAAGATTTCATCAAACAACTAAAAACCGAGTTTACAAGCTCATGAAGCGCAAATCACTTCACGTCCACATGGACAGAGTGCACTCTCTACATGAACAAAAAGAATTATTACAAAATATATAAAAACTCAACATTAACATATCGAGAAAAATTAAAATTAAAAGAAAAATAAAAATTTATCCACGGGTATTGTTCACACTGGACTTATCGTTCACGTTCACGGTCATGAAACGACAGCCGAAAAACCCATTTCGAAATCGATTTTCTTCTCGAACTCTTACTCGAATAATTTTGTGAAACTCCATTAATGTTATTTTTATTTGATGAAATCGCATTCACGAATAATTTTAACCGTTGGATTGCCAGCTCGAGCGTATCTTCGGACATGTTGGCGAAACAAACCCGGAACCAGCCCGGTTCGGAGCAATGGCAAGAAGAACCGGGCGAGATATTCAAACCAACCTCATACACAATTTTTTTCCAAAGTTCCATTTCCGCGTCAAAAGTTTCTGAGCTCAACAAGTGTCTCATATCGACCCAACAGAATAAACCGGCATTGCTTTCCAAGCACGAGATCCCGGTTTTTCTTAAACCGCGGACTAGCTTTGCATGCCGGTTCTTAAGCCTTTTCCGGTTCTCAACGATGTAGTTCTTAGCAAACTTCTCGTCCGAAAGCATGGCGGAGAGAAGGTACTGAGTTTGAGACGAAACCAACCCAAAACTCGACATTTTAGTTGCCGCCGCCACGACGAGATCGTCGTTGGAGTAAATAGCCCCGACCCGGAAACCGGGAAGGCCCAGATCCTTTGACAGGCTGTAAACTATGTGAACACGGTTCCAGAGATCCGTGTTCACGTAGTCCCGGTTCACGAGAATTTCCATGACGCTGACGAAATTGGGCGAGTTGAATACCGTGCCCGAATAAATCTCGTCGCTGATGAGATGAACGCCTTTTTCGTCGACGAAATTAAGTAGGAGATTAAGTTCGTGGCGGGTTAGCGTTATCCCGAGTGGGTTTGAAGGATTAGTGACTAATACTCCTTTGACTTTGAGATTGCGTTTTTGAGCCAGCTGATAAGCCGATTCGAGAGCCGGTTCAGTTATTCTGAAGCCGTTTGAGCTGGTGCATTGAATCGGTACAATTTCGACCCCGGTTCGCCACTTGAGGTCTCTGTCAAACCTGCATTAATTATTTCTTATATTAGATAAAAGAAAATAAAATTTATTTTGTTGAATGACAACCTCATCTAAAAATTTAAGTTGTTACGTACCCAGGATAGTATGGAGTTGGGAGTAGAAAAGCATCGCCCGGCTCCGCGAGGCAAAACATGAGGGTTTCGTTGGCTGACGTGGCGCCAGCTGTTAGTACAAGTTTGTTTGGATCAAAGCTAACTTTGTTTCCTCGGATTTCTGACATGAATTTTACCATTGCCTGAAATGCACAATTATATATATCATGTAAATAAGCTAAGTCAAATAATTATATAACTACTGGAGTTAGCCCACCAAATGATGAGTATTATTTCTTTGAAAAAAAGACCCAGTTTAAGTCTCTGCAATAATAGAGCTTGACTTTTTTTAAAAAAATTATTGATTATTAATGAATATATATTGCATGCTTACATTCTTGAAACTAGGAAGGCCATGATAATCTTGAAAAAGAGCAAGCTCTCTGAAAATGGACTCTCCATTTCTCTTAAAACTTGCAGCATCAGGATTATTAGCCAGCCATGATTCAAGTAAATCAAAAGATAGCTGCAAGAAAATAAAAAGAAACTCATTAAATAAAAATAGATGAAATAAATACCTTAATAGTATATTTATTTTCCATTAAATTTGAAGAAATTAAAAAAAAAAAAGTTACCTGATTTTCTGCAAGACCCATCTGAATAATTCCATTGGGATTTGTAAGCTCATCGTAAGGATTCTTTTCGTACTCTTGCCATCCCAGGAAGTAGGAAGAATCTTGGCCGTGGGAATTGCATGTAGCTTTCTTGGACAACGTCATTTTTATCTGTTGTGGAAATAGTCGTAACGGGTCTGGAAGTAGTGATTTTTTTTTTTTAATTTGAAACAAATGAGCCAAAAAGAAAATTTAGTTGGAGAGAGAAAGAGATATAGAGAGAGATTTTTATTTTTATTTTTTGAAGTGTTTGTTTTTGCAGTGGGAAGATATGCTGCTATCTGGGGCAAATCTGAGTGGGTATATATAGGAGTTGGGAGATAGTAAAGAAATGGGCACGTCAATATGTCGCAATATGTTTTTGACTAGACAGAATTATGGAACAATGGAAACTGGGTTTTTTTGGATTAGGATTTTACGAATATAATAATAATAATAATAGGCGGACGCGCTTTTTCGACCAAATTGATGGATGGCTTCATTAAATTACGCCCCTGTTAATTCAGCGTACGGTAAAGTCATTAAAGTATGATTTGGTGCTTGATTTCTGATTACAAATTAAATAGTTTTAGATAGGGTCGGCTTTTATTAAGGGTGATAATTTAGGTCACCGAGTCATGTTTGTGTTTAGTTTCGTGTCAATTTTAGGTTATGTTCAAAATATGTATAAAAAAATTATCAATTTGGTAAATTAGGTATCGATTCGTATTACTTGTGCTCGTGTTTGGGGTTCTCTTAGTAACTTTGAGTTGGGTTCATTTCATGTTATCTTGTCGTGTCGGATTAGTCAATCCTAGCTTTTTTAATCACATTATGGGTGTTGTAATGCTATGGTGTTACTTGTTCTGTTTTATTCACTATGAATTAATGTTGCATGTAACAGAAAATGTCATTATTGTGTATATATATGTGACATTCCTTTGATTTACTGAAACACTATATGAAACACAGTATGTTGGGAACAAGAGATCCATAGTTTTTTTATAGTTTAACAATGTAACTTATGTTCTGTATATCACACATGTATATCATATGTATATATGTATATATCAGTGTGTTGAAACATTTGTGTGCAGTAGTTGTATCAAACAGTTCCAACATATTATATACTTCGATTTCTTTATCCTAGTAAAATGTCTTTTTTTTTTTTGAAGACTATCCTAGTAAAATGTTAAGTAGGTAATATGGTCAATTATTTTGACAATGTCGTTGAATATAATAGTGCTTAATATAATACATTTATGTGTAAAAAACAAACTAAAGTTAAAAAACACATTGACATGAAGATGGAGATTTTCAAAATTACAAAATACATATAATAATAATATGTCATTTGTAGCTAAAATATTGTTCAACTTGGTTTTATATTATAGCATGAGTAATTTGTTTTGAGACGTGACAGAAACAAAAAAAAAAAGATTAATTTTGGCCAAACATAGATTTGATATTATAGCATGAGTAAATTTATTGCATCTAACATTACTCACCAATATTTTCTCCTAGTTTGTTAAAAAAAATTAAATATAGCTTTATAAAGTAGAAAAATACAAAAAAAAAGTTCGATTTTCATAGAGAAAAAGTAAGTTATTTTTTTGTTGAGGCTAATTTTTTTAATAACCCCTTTTTTCCTTCTAAACTTGTTGAGAGTACCGACACAGCAAATCCGAAGGAGTAAAGACACAATTGGAAAAGTGGAACAAAGCCCATCTAAAGCTGGACCTGTATCCGTGGTTTGGTCCATATCCTCCCCGGCTAAACGGGCCCATCTCTTACTTTCATGTCGACCACTCTCTCTCTCTTCTAATTTTTGTTTTTCCTACTCAATTGAATGCAATTAATTTCCAATTTTTTTTCATGATGCTAACAGCCTATCAATCTTTTCATTTGAAGTCAACTTCTTCTTTTTTGGAATTGCGTACGAAGAGAATTTTACAAATTCCGTTTAATTCATTAAGTACAATTTAAATTCCGCAAGAAAGTGCAGATTACTCAAATTTAAGGTGGTTGAGTCTTGACAGTCTGGATTCCACTCCAAGAGCCGAAGAAATCTCTTTGTGGTAGCTAGCTTGCAACACTCAAACATGGTTAGAAGGACCCTAGGATTCTCCCGAAAAGGTTCATCCGATGTTTAAATCAGTATGTGTATGATAATTATTTCATAGCAAAAGACAACAATTAAAAGTACTCCATCCCTCCCAAATCTATAATCCAATTTGACTTTTCACACTAAATAAGAAAAGTATTGGAATTACAAATATTCTAAATATTTGCTTGATTCACTCTTGTTTACTGTATAGTGTAAAATGTAAATTATAAAATGCATATTAAAAAGAGTTATAATAGTAAAAAAATAGAAACAATATTATTAAATATAGAAAGTGAACTATATATTTGGGACGTTCCAAAAAGGAATAATGCACTATATATTGAGACGAATTGTGTAATTAGTTAAGAATACTTACAAATGATTAAGGAGTGATCTCTTATACCTGGATGATGGGCCAGATGGACTTACTGTGAGTAAGTTGGCTACTTAGGCTGTAGTATGCCTCCAGGCTGGTTAGTAATATTTCTGACCCAATGATAATTAATAAGGTTGGGCAATAATTAAATAATTTCGAAATACATAAATGCATAAATAATAAAATAAGGAAAAATCAAATTTATTCCCAACAAACATATAATAAAATTAATACTTTGAATAAAGTCAAAGTATATCTCATATAGATACTGAGCCGATACTCGCATAGCATAAATTAACTAGCTATCAAAATCTTATTAATAGAAGAAAAACACGAAAGAATTCAAAAATAGTTACTTTACCGTGTCAATAAGTTGATGGAGCTATTTTCGGAAAGATTCTCTAATTCAAAGGAACTGTAAACTTACTAATATTTGCAAAATAACTTGTCAAGGTTGAGTGGGCAATTTAACTTGTTACAAATATTATTGGAGAAAATGAAGTATGTAGAACATTCTAATCAAAATATCTTTTCGGAAGATCTTCCTCTGCAAAATTTCACCACGTTCTTTACGTATAAATATAGATAATAATTATATTCATCAATTTCACCACATTCTTTAAGTATAAATATTGATAATCACAAAAATTCCCCATGAAATTTAGTGTAACTTACAAAAAATCCAATTATGTTTTAAGATTTAAAATACTCAATTGAGTTTTTTTAATTTGTTTTACAATTCACCCCTTTCAGTTCCCACTCAATATAGTTATGTAGATAACATTTGACAAGGGTACGTATTGGGTTTTTTTTTTTTTTGTAATTAGTCTAAATTTCAATAGTAGTAATTATAATTATCCCTATAAAAAAATAATTAGACAATGCAATAAGGAATATAGCATAATTTGGAATATAAAATCCTATACACATGTTATGCAGACTTGTTTCAACACATGAACTCCATTCTACAATGTTGATACTGAATTTTTTGGTAACTAGACTAAACTTTGAAGATAATATTTAACTGTCCATATGGAAGAATAATAATACAACACAATAAAGAATATAGTAGAAAATCATATATAAATGATGTGGACTTGTTTCAACTAGAGCCACTACAAGAAAAATGTTGATAGACAACACTTAAAAGACAACGGGTATTTAGTAAATCGTTGTCTATCAGAGTATTTACAACGGTGCTTAGATAAACCGTTGTCTATTAGCGGATCGTTTCATAAAGACAACAGTGTTTTAGGGTCTAGGACAACGGTTTATGTAGTCGTTGTCTATCAGCGGACTTGTTTTCTAAAGACAACAACTTTTTCGAGTCTAAGACAACAACTTCATTAACCGTTGTCGATTAGCGTCCCGTTTTCCAAACAACAACAGCGTTTTCGGCATAAGACAACTGTTTTGTAAACTGTTGTCTATTAGCACATTTGTTTAAAGACTATTTTTAATAAGTATTTTGAAAAATCATTGTCTATAGGTAATTTAAGACAATGGTTTAGAACCATTGTAAAAAATATGACTATATCAAATTATGATAAAATCATTTTTGTTTTTAGTTGGTTTCAAACTTTCATTTGTTTTCCATTTTCCTTGTATTATTGCTAAATGTCTTTTGTGTTATTGGTATAGGCGGATCTAGGAGGCTTCCCTGACCTTCGTTAGAGGTGTAAATTAGGTCGGGTTGGGCCATCCCGCACGGGCCAAGCTAGGCCAACCCGAAAATTCATCGGTCGATTTTATGGCGCCCAACCCGATCCGTAGTGCATTTTATGATGGGTTGGCCGCCCCTATCACCATGTCGGCTCTCCAACTCTCTGCCGATCTCCATCTCTGAAAATTGTGAAATCTGGTCGTATTTTTTGTTGTTCCCGTTAAAATATAGTCACATTCTCTCCCAAAGAATAAAGTATTTAAATTAAAAAAACCTATAAGTTTTAAATATAGATCTTATTATCATTAACATATAAAAACAACAAATGGTTTCCTAACATCCTATCAAAATTTCAAAATCCTTATTATTAGTGTTCTTTTAATATAAACTATTTTTTATTTTTTTACCTTTCCTTAAACAAAAACACAACTCGAATCCCTTTCCCCTTCTCTAAGCGTGAACATTACATTCTCAGACTACAAAACCGCAAAAATCTGGAAATCTCACCATCCCGTCGTCGACTTCTCCAGAAATCTCCACGACCACCATTTGTTGCTCGTCGGCTTCTCCATAAATCTCCGCCGCCCACCCGTCCCATTGTCATAACACCGCGCCGCCCTCGACTGATATATACAAGTGCACCACTGCCATTCTCTTGAATTCGACCACACCAAGGCATCAAGCAATCGGCAGATTCGCCGCCATTCGTGATCCCTTCTTTGTTGTCCCTTGCTGCTTGTTTATGTATTATACAAGGTATTCCAAAATCCCTGAAATCAGAAAACCCTAGCCCCCAATTCTGATTTATTCAAAGTTGAGAAAATGGAAGAAACATTGTTCCTTTTTGGATCAAACGGGTAATTTCTAATGTTGCATACGTCACACTCTGAAGTGGACAACAATTCGGATGTTCTCGAGGATTTTACATCGCATCAGGTTCACTCAGTTATCAGCTATGAGCAAATTCTCTAAATTCAAAATTTAGTGGTAATTATTCTTTATTTTTCTCAGATTTTAAGGGGATGCAAAAATGAAGAGATAAGTGAAGGCCAAATAGAAAAAAAGGCCAGGTACGGATTTTTTCATTGTTGCTGTTTGACGAATTTTAAGATTTATGCTTTAGGAGTATGCTTATAGAACGATATTATATAAATGTATCATTAGCTGCGTTACCCTAGTGATTATGTGATATAAATAGTTTGTTAGTGGGGAGGTTGTAGGATTGTAGGAGTATATTTTTGGGTGCAGAACTCGTGAAACTAACTAGAGAATGGTAACAGTTTGTTATATGGGTTACATTTTATCCTATTGTTCGCCATTTTCTTTGAGTTTTTGTTGATTTTGTAGGACATGTTGAATAATGAGGATATAAGGACTCCAAACTATACTTTCCTGCTCTTTCATCTAATTTTGATGTGCAGGGGATAATGAATATAGAAATTGCACATGTAAATTGTTGCTTATTTTTATTTTAATATTGCCAGTAACTTTTCGTGGTTATATCTTTTATTTTTATTTCCCCCCTGAAAACTAGAGGATTTCTGTAACTCGGTTGTGTTTTCATGTTCTTGGAATTGCATATTAGAGTTTTTGGTGATTCATAGGATCTAAGAATTTTAGGTCCCTCGAGAACACCCCTCCCAACCCTCCAAAAAATAAAAACAATAATACTTACCATGTTAACCATATATTTGTTTTGAGCTTTGTCTGGGGACTTTTAGAGTAGTTGTTAGTATTATTATACTTTTTTGTGGAGCTCAAGAGAATAACATCATTATTGCTTTGCTTCAGATAAACGACTTGATATGAAATTTTGATGAGCTGATTTCTTTTTGATGTTGCAAGAAATAGTTTTTGACTTTTGCTGACACAATTTGCTCTTGGTCTGCAATTATAAAAGGAGCTCAAATTCTTTGAAGTTTTGTAATTTCCTGTTGTGTATAGTCAAACATAAATTTGCTCTCCTATTGATGCCTGGCAAGATTTTGTTAATTGAAGCTGTTGAGAATACAAATACCCTTGTTACTAAGTCCTTGTTATCGAAATGACCTTGCTTGTAACTTTTCCTAACTTTGTGAAATCTTACTGCTATATGCTTTGGCATTTACTCTGTAAATTAATGAACTACAATTCTTTCTCAAAAGGTAAAGCTAATTTTTATATTGAGATCTAAGCTTAGTGCGTGTGTTATTGGATCTGCGTATGTTTTAGGAATATATTGTGTTTCAGTTTTTACATTCGAGTTGCAGAAGATGATTGTTCATAAAGAACAAAAACTCATGACGACTTAAAGTATTAAGAAGTACCTTGCAATAATTCAGTTATTCTTAGGAGCTCTACTTTTGCCCAATTTGGTTACATCTAATTAGTTGTTGGGTGTTGGGTGTTGGTTGTTTCTGAAGTGTGATATTCATCAGTAAGTAATTAATTATTACTTACAAGAGTTGAAAAATCCCTCTTCATTTTGGTTCATGTGTAATCCATGTCTCCTGCAACATCATTCTGAGATGTAATCCATATCATCTGGCCTCAAGAATGGTTGATGTCTGCTAAATTAAAGCTCCCAATTATAGCATTGTGCATTGGTTTTGTGTACACCAGATTAGCATGGGATGTAAATATGTAATCAGTATATAGGTACACAAGATTTTAGCATGAGATTAGCATTAGTTTGTGCATTAGCATGAGATGTAATCCACGTGCACCAGATATCTACCCAACATGCTAGAACCAGATATCATTAGACTTGTATACCTTTAGTTTTGTAAAGATTCTGCTTGGATTCTCAATTGCTGGAGGACTGATCAACTTTATGCTCTTCTGTCTAGCAAGATATACTTAGCTAAGCAGTTTTTACATGCATACATATACCATATAGTTTTCTATAATAAAACTTATAGTCAATATTTTTAAAGCAGTTAATTGGTTTGGAATTTTTGCAGGAAAAAGTTCTGTTATAGGAGTAAAATTATAGAAGTAATATTTATGCAGATTTAATTCAACCTACTAAAACATATATATGAACACTTTCTAGTATTTCAACTGATATAGGGAATTGAATTTCTACTTACTGAGTTTAGTGCTTTATAGAGTTCTTTGGAATTTTGATTAATCTGTAGTTTGTGATTATGATTCTGAAACAAACTGTAGCACAAAATATTGCTCTCTACGGGTCTCTGGATTCTGCAGTCTCTTAATTACATACATTGTAAGTAATTAATCTGTTTCCTTTAATTTCTTACATATCTTGATTACATACATTGCAGTGATTCTTTTTTTTTCTTGTATATGCAGTAGTGTGCTTGTAATTTGGCTAAACTTGAGGGTGTGCTTGTATATGTGTATATGCAGTGGTGTGCTTGTATATGGCTAAACTTCAGGATGAGAAATCTTTGGTTGTGTGCTTGTAATTTGGCTAAACTTGAGGGTGTGCTTGTATATGTGTATATGCAGTGGTGTGCTTGTATATGTGCTTATATTCAACATTCTCAGGAGCAAAAACCCACAAGAATAACAATAATAATCATTTGACACTTGTACTTTGATTTGCTCTGTGTGTCTGTGTGTGTGGTTGAGCTCAAAAAAGTGAAGCTAGAGTGTGTTTTGTGTGTGGGGTTGAGTTAAAAAAGTGAAGCTAGAGTGTGTTTTGTGTGTGGATCTTTCAAGAAAATGAAAGAAGTGTTTTTTTTTTTTTTTTTTGGAGAGAATTTGTTTTGTTACACATTTATTTAAGTACAGAAAAGATTGAGACCTTTTTGGGCTGAATCCCATATGGAAAGCCTGACATAATTCTCTTTGGCAAATCTTTGAGAAGGTAAGAAAATCTCTTTCTATCTCTCTCTCTCGCTCTCATAAACACACACACACACACTATGTGGAGTGCATGTCTTAATGATCTGAAAATTCGGGTCTAAGTAAGTGTATATTGGACATAAATTTATTTAATTTCTATAATCTTTGCTGCACAATATTTTTAAGTGTATATTTGACACAACTGCATATGTATGCATTTGTTTGATGGGATTTCTTTATTATGAAGCCCATTGATCAGTTTTCTTGATTTTTTTCAGATCTATTTTGAAATAATTGTATAAAGGGTGCTGCTGTTTTGATTTGGAATTTGAAGTTGAGTTGAGCAAAATGAAGAATTCTGTATCTGAACAGAGTTTTTACATAGAGAGTGAGGAAGAGGATGATGAGAAAGTATATGACAAAGTTGAAGATACTGAAGCTGGAAATGATTATGATTCTTCAAATTACTCGAGTGATAATGATAACGAAAATCGTCAGCAAAGCAAGCCTAATTCTCTCAACCCCTCTTGGCCTCAAAGTTACAGGTTTATTTCCTATATCCCTTTTTTTTCTTGTGTGTGTGTGTGTGTGTGTGTGTGAGGGAGAGAGAGATTGAAGTTACTGATTTAATGCTGAATCTTGATGTTGGGTATTGAGCATTTATTGAATTCTCTGTTTTTTTGTATGTTTTAATGCAAATTAGATAGTTATGATCCAATTGAGAAAGATTCTTGAATTTCTGGGGCATAAAAGTTAATTTTTTTTGGAGATTAAAGTTACTGATTTAATGCTGAATCTTTGTATGTATTTAGTGTAGATTAGGTAGTTATAATCCAATTGAAGCAAAAATGTTGAATTTCTATTCAAATTCTTTAGTGGAAAAAAGGGTTCTGCTATATGATTATTTTTCAAGCAAGTTCAAGTAATTTGATGTGATTAAGACTTTCTACTATTGCAATATTAAGCCATCTTAGAAAGCATTTCATGTGATGGTTAATATTGATGAGAGCAATGATGAAATTTCTGCAATTCTAGGATAATATTTGTTTCTGTATTCAACTTCAATTCTATTGGATGGTAAGAGATGATGATTGTTGTATGTTGGAACATGATGTATTGTGTTGGATAATGGTGTGTTATGTTGGATGACTGTGTGAATTAGATCATCATAGATGATGATGAAAAAATTATTAAATGCTAGGTGATATGCTATACATTCTCATTGCTTTTTTGTTTTGGTTTTGCTCATCATTATGTCTTGTCCCTATTTTATTCGATTCCGAGTGAGAAAGAATAGTCAATTTAAATGGTGTTTTCCCGATTTCTTTTGCTTGCTTTCATGTTTATAAATATGCTTATACATATATTGTGTAGTAGATTGTTGTCTTCTTTCATCTTCCGACAATGATTTGGAATAATATTCTTTGAGATGTGGTCCTTTTTTTTTTTTTGCGAGAATACATATTAGCACAACATGACGAAGATGAATTAAGTCGGATTTTATTTTTCTCAGGGCCTGGTAGTGAAAGATGGCAAAAATTTAATTAATGACTTCATTGTTTTTTGGTTTTGATGATCTGAAATGGATCCGACGGAATGGTAGAACTCATTTTTGTAATTTTTCTTTTGTTGTAAAGATTCGTATTCTGGGGATTTTTATATGTGCAATGAATTTGAATTTGTTTATTGTATTATATATTAATGGATTATATTTAGAGTTTTTAATTATTTTTGCAAAACATGTGTCGTATTATTTGAAAAGACAATAGGTATTAGCTAGTGTATTTTGTGGTACTAAATTGTTTTTTTAAAGTAATAGACAACGGTGATCCACCGTTGTCGTTAAGGAAAAATAAAGTGTTGTTGATATTTGTGTTGTAAAAGAGGGAGACAAAAGACAACTGGTTTCCACCGTTGTCTTATTAATCGAAATACAACAGTTATGTACAACAGTTTTACACCGTTATCATTGACGATATTAGACAACGGTTAATAACTGTTGCAAAACCGTTGTCTTTACAATATTCAACAACGGCTTTGCAACAGTGGAAAACCGTTGTCCTATAATATAAAGACAACGGTGCAGAACTGTTGTCTTTGAGCGGCCTCTTCCACAACATAGATATCCACAACACTTTTTTCCCTAAACGACAACAAAGGATCACCGTTGTCTCTTAGCATTTTCCTTGTAGTGAGTCATCAAATCTCTTACATTTGGACCTAGAGAGCGAAAATCGGATCGGGTCGAAACAGTGGCCGGTATGCTATTTTTACAAAGACAAATGAGTCCCACAATCTATGAAAGTACACTAAAAACGAGAGTACGAAATCGACTGGCCCCATTTTTCGGGTAGGACCAAATATACCCGATTTTCTATGGATCTTAAATATTATATCCAACTTGGTAAAACTACCGAGCTGGACCGAAATTGATAACTCTAGTTTCAACACACAATGTCGATAAAAGAAAAAGGAATAAAAAAGAAAGAAAGAAATAAATAAAACAGACTCCTCCGACTTGGAGAACTCACAAATTTGGAAATCAAGAAATGGTCGTTCAAACTAAACTTTGGAGGGTAAACTTTTTATACTAGCCAAATTTCCCCAAGATCAAGCGGTCCCACCACAAGAAACCCCAACTCCCGGCCTGGCCCTACGGATTAGTATACACCACTTGCCCTACGCGTATGGAGGGATTTTTGAGAGACATGGTTCTAGTAAATATCATTTGGAGAGATTCGAACCTTAACCTAATGGTGCTTTAGGCAAGACCCTTTGACCGAGTTGAGGGGTTCAAATCCTTGTTCCATCAAATTGTTTGTGGGATGGAGGTCAGAGGTTCATATCCCTGCTCCATCAAATTGCTCCCCAGGGCATATGCGAGCTGGTGAAGATTTGGTGGGAACTCATACTGAATAGCATCCGTGTGGGTTCGATTCGGGGAGAGATCGTTATTAGTAGATTGGGGGGTCGAACATAATTGTTCTCTTTACCTGGGAGGATCTGGTTGTACGTCAGCAGACCCCGTCAGAACACTGGCCAGTGCGTGCACATCCCGCGGTTTATCTTGGCGCGCAATGAGGAGCCGGAGCTTGTCCTCAGCATAGTAGGCGTAAGCACAAGGCTGAGTTATCAAAAAAAAAAAAAAAAAAAAAAAAAAAAAAATGGTCGTTCAAGTATATAATTACTTAAAATTAGACCCTGCCGAAATCACAAAACAATTGAGTTCAGCCGTTTGTATTGGCCAGCCAATCGTTTCATTATTGTCATAATTATAATGTTTTTAAAACTTATAACAAAGCCCCTTTTAGGCTAAACAAAGAGATGATCAAAAAGAGTATTTATACTTAGGCTGAAACTTTCATTAAAAAAATAGCATGGTAGGTGAAAATGTGACCCCGTGGCCGCTGGCTATGCACTTTTTAAGTTAATTCTCTTTCTTTCAATTCATAATACAAATGTGAACCCTAAACTGTGAGAGACAGCTTATGATGCGATTGTAACAATTTCAGATTTGGAGGTGAAAGCTACGAATAAACGAACAACGAACAAAAATAATACAAACTTCGTGAAGAAACATAGATTGCAATAAAAAGAAATAAACATCAATTCGACCATCTAAAAATGATAACAAAACAACTATTTATAAGATCAAGATCTTACCGCAATAAAAATTCTAACTTAACTAGGAAAGATTAAAGATAAACTAAAATAAAAGAATCCTAAACACCCAGATTACTTCCTAATTATCGAATAATAAAATATGATATCATATCTCTATCAATATCTCTGTCACTTTTTTTGAGTTTGAAGGCTTTTTGTGAAACATATAAATGTGTTCTTGTTTAATATATATGTGTTGGACTTATTAGGTATAATCTAATTTCAAAAAACTTCCGCTGTCTTTCAAAATTATAAATACGTCTTAAAGTGCTACAATCAGCCACTTGAGATTTGTATTTACATAACAAATATCCACCCTTGATGTGCAATTTATAATTTAGAATTAAACAAGGGTATTTATAATATTGAGATATAATTGGGCTGTTTTATAATAAAGTTAAACATCAGGTGTAGTTTTTGTAATAAACCCTTAAAAAATAATAAGTATTTTAATTCTTCTACGTATTGTACATTAAATATAAATATCTTAACGACCATCGTATCTCAATCACGTTACCAAACAAAATAGAAATATACCAAAGCAACGACACACTATCAATATTTGCTTATTTTAGAGGAATCCCATTCATAATCTTTTGGTGAATGATCTGGGATCCTTCGTTTGCTGTGGTTTGAACTTTTGCTCTGTTTGACTAAACATTTAGGTGGAGAGAATGTTGAACGACATATATTTATTTTATTTGCTATTTGATTAAAAAAATGAAAACCAAAGAAAGATGTAAAAGTCGCGAGTTTGCGTTTCAATGGTATCGGTTCTGCTTTGTAAAGGTGTTGACCGGGATTCGAACGCGATATCTTTCGGTTCTTTTAAATTTATTTCTTCTCATCCAACCAAGATCTTAACTTATTAAAAAAGAAATATGTAAAAGAATATAATGATGAGAAAAGCATGTTAAATTGAACGTTTTCATTTCTTCATCATTCTATCTAATATATATTCAAACTTCGGTATTAAAATAGGAGGGGAAAAAGGATAAAAAGTGAAAGTGAATTTTAGAGTCTATTTTTAACTAAATTTTTTCCAAGTGTTATGATTAATATAATGAGGCTCATAAGTAAGGAAATAGCCATTTTTAAAAACTTCTTTTTTTCAGGACAAAATTGTGAGATCAACCAAAGTATTCATAAATTTCAAGGCGGACGCTTGCGCACTTTGTACCACGATACATATCACATCGGTCATGAAAATTTATCTACCATAATCTTATACAATAGAAATTATCGGTCATGAAAGAATCTTTTGATTTAATTCAAATACTTGTCCGAAACTTTTTGATTGGTCCAGATTCCTCAAAAAAAAAAATGAATGACATTTTCTAGCATTTGATTGGCGTATTGGAAACATTTTCATTAGTAAATTATAAAAATTAAAAATTATACGGCTTTTAAAAGATACGGTGAAGTATGATTATATACTATAGATTAGTTAGTGCGATAACAAATTTAGTCATATATGAATCATGACGACAATGACCTTATGTGGTAAACGGAGAATGGTTGTAGGAATGGAAACACTTATAATGCGAAAATATTAAATGACAATTTCAAAGTTGTTCTTATTGCATGTTATTAAAGATATAGATATACACTGATACACACACATAAAAATATTTTTCTAATTATATCTTTCATGTCTTGTCAAACCAAACGACCGCGACACTAGCTATAATTGATATGAAAATGGGATTGAAATTTCTGGTTCCATATTCATGTTCAACTCCATATTTCAGTGCATATAATGAATGATATGTGTCAAAATAATGTCATTAAATGTATACGTGTCTTTTATCCTTTTTTTGAAGGGTCCGTATCATTTATCCAATATAGTGAAATATGAAGTGTAACAAAAACGTGGAACAAGGGATCTTATCCCATGAAAATGAGGGTATGTATTTGTTGACTTGAAAATCTAAGTCGACTTCTTGTTTTTATTTTTCTTAGTATATTGGGGGATAGTAGGCGAGGGAATACACACACTCATATGGGATCGAACTCGTGTCAATCGTCCGACAAAGACAAGCTTCTACTTCTACTCTTTTGGGCGCACGGTATTATTTATGCTCCACTAGGGTATAGTACACTTGGTGCATGGATGAATTGTGAGAAATAACATTCCATTCCATTGCTAAAGGAATGAATGCAGCAGAGGTACAAAAGATGACAGAGCCAATACTAAGAATAATTTCTGGTGCAAAATGTTTATTTCATTGGATGATTCAATGTAACAGTACAACCAGGTACTTATAGTACACAAAACCGATCCAAGCTATACAAGTGTCATCATCTAAGCTATCATCTTGTAACCAACTAATCATTACTAATAATGAGCTAATAATCCTATACTATTCAGTGAAGATGGAATCTTTGCAATCAATGATGTCATCCAGCTGATTCAGCAAAGTCTTGTTTGCTTTCATGAATAACAAGTGTCCCATTTTTTACATGGATGAATGACATAGTATTTTGACCTATAAGAAGTGGGATACTTATACGATAGATGTACACCAAAAGTGTAACATTTACTAGACCTCGACGCATAAGGTTGATCCAAAATCTAAGTCGGCTTCTAAATATTTAAAGATTATGTCAATTTTAATTGACCTACATGATTCTTCATCAAATTGCCAAATGAAAAATAAATGTTTGAATTATTTGAAGATGACATTTGCATGATTACACATTCTGATTCCAACATCATAAACAAAAATTTGTTTTGTCAAGGTAAGGAGATGTGTTTATAATTGATTGATAAGGCATGATGGCACTTGGATTTTAGACATGGTTACATGAGGAATGCTAATGACTCGGATTAATCAGTAATCGTGTTTTGAGGCTTGTCTAATTCTCCACAATCATTTTAGACATGATTGAACTCCTCTGTCATCCAGTTAGCTTAGTATAGGGACCAGAAATGACAAGTTATACAATTATAATTGAATTTGTGAAAGACGTGCCAAATCTTAGTTGTGACATTCTTTATTAATCAAATAAGGCCAAGTTATAATACTTGTACAAAATTATTTTAACTTATATACCCATACATATAGCTAACATTAACATATGCCGGAAATTAGATACTAGTCCAGTAGTTAAAGAATCTCAAGCCCAAACCAAAAGTTGTGGGTCGATTCTTATTACCCTTATCTCCCTGAATTTGTACTAAAAAATAAAATAATTAACATATGCTATTGATATATATGAAGTGGAATATGATATAAATATCAAATTAGAACAGAAGATTTGGAGTACGGATTGAGGAAAATGGGTTTGGTACTAATTAACAGCATGTTTGGTTATGTATTTCAGAATAGGATAGATATTGTTTAAAATAAATTAATATAGAAATAGTTGGCTAAGATAAAAAAAAATTTACCTACGAGAAAAATTTGTAGGTAAGTATTAAGATAATTTTAAGGTGTAGGTAAAATCGTTGTAGATAAATATTCACCAATAAAATCTAAAGTTGTTGTGTAAACACCTATAATATTTTTGTCGGTAAATTTAAAAACAATTGGTGATTTGTCGGTAATTGCTTGGTATAGTTTGGAGAAAAATATTTTTTATTTTGTAGATAATCGTAAAATTTAGTGACAAAATCGTTTATACCGGTAAATTTTGTCGATTAAGTGAATTTTTTTTCTTGTAGTCTTTATCAAATAACGTACTAACGTCTTTTTAAGCAAAAAAACACCATAAAACAAATATCTTTTTTATTTCAAAGATATATAGTCCATATAAAATATAACTAACTCATATATATTTTTCTCATTTTTATCCTTGTATAAAAATCTAGTCAAAATATTTGTAAATGCTAAAAATATAATTTAATCAAATGTAAAATTTCACCTCACCTAAATTGAATGGGCAAACTTAATTACTAATCAAATGTGTTTCTTAGTATACCTTGGAGGATGGAATAAAATGATTGAGAGGGGGCCACGTGGTTTGTTGTGGAAGAAGGGTGATTAGGGCATGTGAAACCCTTGTTTAAGTGCCCCCACAGCCACACCCCTCTCAGAAAATATGTACATTTGATCAAGGGACCATTAGAGGACTTGCTTATGCTGACATATAACATGACTCCCACACTAACTCCATCCCTCAGCCACACTTCCAAGGAGACACAACTATGGACCATTTGTTCCCTCTTATTCAATTTTGTAGGCCCCTCTCCCAACACCTCCATCTACTTACCAATTACTAGTTTTAACTTAATTTTGGGAGTGTTTACAAACATTTGAAACAAATGATTGTCACTTCTTGTATTACGATTCTGCATAATTTAATCAGAATTTAAACATGTATAAGAGAATGAGTGCTTTAAAATTTTGATTCCTGTCAGACCAGACGGAAAAATTGGGCGCCAGCCGACCCGAAATTCAATCGGTCAAACTAACCTTATCTTGGGGCTGACTCTAACTTCTACACGCGTGTAAAATACTTTTACAATTTATTCACCAGACATTCTCTTTTGACATATTAAATTTTTAGTTTCTATTCACAAACACTATCAACTTCAGATACTCAACTATTATTTGTATCTAGTTCAAAAACCACTTTTTTCTAAAAGCAGAAGTTTTTGCAAACACTTCATTTGTACTGTAAAGATTAAATGATTATTATTATTTGAGATGGCAAGGGGTTGGGCTAGGCCGATAGATCCCAGTGGAACAAGTCATAAAATCGAGTCGGTTTGATCCGAGCCGAAATTTTACCGAAACGCATTTCTTATAGCTTAGCCCAACTCAACACGGATATTTTTAGTTCAGGCTTGTCGGGCATCGTGTCGTTTGGTCTAGGCCAAAGTAGTCCCTATACTTTTTGAGCCTCTAAAAATAAAGTCCAATCCAACTCAATCCTATATGCAGCTGATCGGGCCAGCAAATCGAGGTGGGCTAATTTTGTCGGTTATGCTTATTATAGTCAAAAAGACTTTCAAAACCAAGTAAATCCGAACTGCAATTGTGTAGAAGTACTCCTACGCTCCAAAAAATCACAAAGAAATAAATTTCATAATAACAGTGAAAAAAATTACGGTATTAAAAAATTACACGATTATCCACGTTCTAATTTTTCACAATACACGATTAACATTTCCACGTTCTCATTCACGAAATATTTTCATGATAACATTTCCACGTTCTAATTTTCTCGAAATATTTTCACGTTAATTTGTTCCCGAAACTGTTTTCACGATTAATATTTTCATTTCGTGAAAATTAGAATATACGGCATTTACTCAACTTCACAAGATTTCTTCTTGTCACATTCCATTAGGAAACAACACAAATAGCATACAAAAATTACACAAATTCTGTATGAAAACAATACTTCATATTGTCATTGAAAATTATAAACGAAAACACCTAAAATTTGGAATAATTCGTGATGTTTTGGAATAAAAATATTTAGAGAGTGAAATATGGATGTTTACATAGTGGAAAAAGCATGCCCGTACTTAAGGGTAGGCACAACAAGCTTGTGCCTAGGGGCCCAAAATTTTAGGGGCCCATTTTTATGTTTAAGGGGTAATTACAAAAAGGCCCTAAGGTTTGGGCTAATTACAAAAAAAAAGAAATTTTTGGAAATTATAAAAAAAGAAACCCTTTAAGTTTGATGCGTCTTATATTTTCCTCGTTCATATGCAAAAATATTTCAAAATCTCCCCTACGTTTATGAAAACATTACAATTCACCCTTAAATTTAATACACAATCAAATCTTTAAGTTTTGGGGGCCCAATTTTTTTTAAATGGTTAAGTATATAAATCATACTCTTCACACACACACGCAACACCAAAAAAAAAAAAAGATGGAATTCAACATGAAGCCTAAAATTGTGAAAAAGAGAAATAATTCACTCGAATGTGAGGTACATATAAACTCTAACACATATCGACAATTTTAGATGATAATGAACATTACATCCTTCTCAATAGTTACCTAAAATCCTTATAAATAATGACAATTTTTAGAAAAAATCTTTTTACAAATTTTGAGTCAATAGTTTTATTTTTTCCATTGTGTTAATACTTTTCATTTTGCTTAATTTTTTAGCTTTTACTTAATTTGCCTTTTTATTGAATTAATTTAGTTAGCAACGTGATTTATGATCCGAGCAAAATTTTATTTATTTATTTATGATTTACGAGTGCATCGGATAAACTTGGGGTGACATAGTAATTTGTGTGACTTGAAATTTTATTTTTCTTGTTGTCAAAAGTTTTTAGGGGATTAATATTACAACCGATTTTTCGCCCTTGATTTATAGTAATATTTTGAGACAAAAAAGGTTGGTCGATATAAGGGCCCATTTTTTTATCCTGCTTAGGGCCCTATATTTCACAGGTCCGGCCCTGGGAAAAAGGAGTTTTGCACTTTGAAATGGTAAAATATGAAAACAAGTATAAAGTGGAGTAAAGTTAAAGACATTTCGGTCCACTAACGTATTTGAGTGTAAAAAAAGAATAAATTGCTCAATATACCCACTTTGGATAGGACAAAGACTTTTCTGGCATTTGAGATAAAAAAAACTATGGGCTTGTATGGTTGTATTTCCAAGTCCAATTTCCAGTTTCTAGTGTTGGAAAATGAATTTTCAAACTTTATTGATTTTCGTGTGAGAATTGTGAATATGTTTGGTTTGTTGTCTGAATTTCTGTTTGAAAGAGAGAATATGTTTGGTTATAGTTTTTCAAATGTATTTTTGACATAGATTTGCGTGATTGTAGTGTATTTTTACCTAGATTTGCGTAATTGGAATGAAAAATTGTTTGGTTGTGTTTTCAAAAGAATATTTTTCATAAAAAAGTGAAAATTAAAAATGACTTCATTTTTAATGAAAACTTTTGAAACAAACATAAACCCATTTTCCGCAATAGTTGGAAAGTGAAAAAATGGTATTGGAAACACAACCATACAAGGTCTATGTTTTCTACCTACTTTATGATTCTTTTACTCAAATACCTCTAGCACTTGAATGCAAAAGCAAAAGGTATGTGAGTCATATTTCTCTCTCATATAAAGTACATTTTTCTTTACTCTCTCTCTCTCTCTCTCTCTCTCTCTCTCTCTCTCTCTCCCTCTCTCTCCCTCTCATCTACACAAAATAGCAACAAGAATACCGACAACAAAAAAAATAGCAATAAGAATTTTGGGTTATCTCTTCTACACAAAATCGTATACACAATGTGTCACGTTATATGAATGAATTTAATTGTAACTAACAGAAACTAACAAAAAATTAAAGACATGTAAAAAAATATACTTAAAGCAATTTTCTAGCAACAAATATGTCACGATAAGCTAAGTTATACTAGTATATAATGTGGCATGATATTCCACTATATGACACAATATAACATGGCATGACATGCCATGATATACCACGTTATACTAGTATATAATGTGGCACGATATCTCATGATATGACACGATATAAAAGGGGATTTGTGTGTATTTGGAGAGGAGTGTACGCAGTTTCCAAGAAAAACAATAAGTTACATCAGTTTCAAAATTCAAAATCCCAAATTAAAGTAGGGGCATTTTGGTCAAATTGGGTAAAAAAAAGTTTTTTTAAGTTAGTGGGTAGAAAAAAATACCCATTATCCATAGTGGGTAGTTAAAAAATTTCCCCGTAAAAAAATATTTGTTATCCTTTTATGATAAAAAAAAGAGTTTACTCTGTCTAAAAAGAAAAAGGAAAAAAAAAAGTTTACACTATCAAAAAGTGTTGTAAGGAACATTTGGACTATTTTAAAGGTACATCATACTTAAGCCCAGAAATAAATTCTGGGAATTGTCCTATGGATAAACTTGCTATGGAGTTTACATTAAAAGCCAACAACTTGAAGGTCAACGAAAGTTACATGCACCAACTT
Source organism: Rehmannia glutinosa (assembly GCA_016081115.2). Taxonomy (NCBI): domain Eukaryota; kingdom Viridiplantae; phylum Streptophyta; class Magnoliopsida; order Lamiales; family Orobanchaceae; genus Rehmannia; species Rehmannia glutinosa. The sequence continues at coordinate 205,107 of JABTTQ020001703.1, read as the reverse complement.
GGATATATAAGCTGAAACAGAGCACGTAAATGCATGGGAACTCAAGTCACCTTATTCTTCAACGAATAAACAAATACCACTACTAGAATTTGGTTCGGATACAAAGCCTTTGACTAATGCAAAAGTCGGACAACAAATTAGTTTATTTAGTCAAACCTCCGACGTTCTACTCTTCTTTAGTGATCGGTCAATCTGTCTGGCCGACGTTTCATATTTATTGTCTAATTTAAAAATGCGGTAATTGGCCAAATTGGCCACGTGTGTTTTGTGAAAATAAAAAGAGGAAATGGTACAAAATAGCCATTTCTAAATTGCGAAAGATTAAAAATAATAATTTTTTTCAAACGCATCTTTTTAAGCCATTTTGGGGTGTGAAATGACGTTATTCATACCCTTTTAAGCGTATGAATGGTCATATACTTCTTTTTTCACTTATCTCTATGTATTTTTTTACTCTTTCTTCCAAGTTTTGTTTTTTTAAAATCGAATCTGTATTTTTCGTTTTTAAATATGCAATATGGGTGTTGAATTATAGATATCGGAAAGATGATTAATTTGATATGTTATACATGCAAAACAATTTAAAACGAAAAATTATTTAAATTCAAAGTTTTTTGGGGAAAAACAAAATAACTGCTACAGTGTCGAGTTACACTAACTCGAGCTACGATGTTCGAGTTACACTAACTCAAACTACTGTGTTCGGGATTACATCTTATTACGATGTTGAGTTAATGCTACGATTTTTCGAGTTACACGCTTTCTACGATGTTCGAGCTAGTGCTTCTGATGTTCGAGTTACACTTTGCTACGAGTGTTCGAGTTAGTGCTACGATGTTCGAGTTAGTACTACGATCTTGGAGTCACCGTGGCTTTTTCGAGTTTTTGGTGTGGTTGGTAATGTTAGACTTGAAAAGGTCTTTTGAACTACTAAAGGGCAAGTTTTGAATTTCACAACCCAAAATGGCTAAAAAAGATGTGTTTGAAAAAGATGGCTAAAAAACATTTTTAATTGGCCTAAAAGGCTAAAAAAAACTGCCTCAATAAAAAATAGTCATGTTTTTCAAAAACAGGGTTTTTTAGTTATTTTGACTAAAAACTGACGGTCATACCTTTCGAGTGTATATTCTATGTTGAAGTACTTGACTATTTTTCAAAAAATTAATGCGGTACATAACTCGGAACCAAGTTACATGACTAGGTACCAACAGTGCCGAGTTATGTACCGATCCCCAGAAATGAAAAAAAGGGCAAAGTGGACATTTGAACTCAAAAATTATTAAAAAAATATTTTTTTGAAAAACATGAACATGGCTAAAAATATTTTTATTGTGGAGAAAATACCAAAAATCCGACGGTCCCTTTAAAAGTTTAACACACGATACAATTCCTTATATACTTGAAAAAATAATAGAAATATTAAATAATAATATCAAAGATTTTATACATTAAATCCAAAATTGTCAGTGTTAACGTTGATAATTATATTATATACACATATACAGTAACAGCACAACACAAGAATAATTCTTAGTATTTGTTGTCACCAAATTCACAGTAACATTGATATTTGTTCTTGTATGTCTTAATTTGTAGTCATTACTTGTACAGGATCATCGGAAGAATAAAATGTCAATCCCTCCCAATAATCACCTAGACTAGCATGCCTATAGTTGAATCTCAAACTTGTGAAATTATTTTCATTTTATCCTTATTGGAGTTAACAGAGTTCTAAAAGATTCAGTTAGTTAACTGTTAGGCGGTTAGTTTGTTAGGCTGTTCTGATGTCAATCCCTCCCAATAATCACCTAGACTAGCATGCCTATAGTTGAATCTCAAACTTGTGAAATTATTTTCATTTTATCCTTATTGGAGTTAACAGAGTTCTAAAAGATTCAGTTAGTTAACTGTTAGGCGGTTAGTTTGTTAGACTGTTAGTTATGGTTGTTACATGTAACTAACTCCTCTCACCAGCTCTCTATATATCTAGCACATACACACTTGTACTGTTACATTGATTTTAGATAATAAAATAGACTTTATATTTCCTTATGGCTTTAGTTATAAAATTGACATGGTATCAGGCAGATCTCCGATAGTCTTCTCAGCTCGGCCGTTCTTCATGGCGTGCACTTCATCTTCTTCTTTCTCTCCGGTCACCTTTGCTCATCCTATTTCATCCAAGCTCAAACATGAGAATTTTCTGGTTTGGAAGAAACAAATACTTTCTACTCTTCGAGGCCATCGTCTTCAAGGCTATCTCACCTCCTCTTCTTCTCCGATGCGATTTTTGACTGCGGATGAAGAACGTTCAGGCTGCTTCAATCCTAAATTTCTAGAATGGGAACAACATGATCAGTTAATTCTCTCATGGATTCTAGCTTCTGTCTATGAAGACATTTAAACTCGGCTAGTTCAATGTGAAACTTCAGCTTCAGCATGGCACACTCTCGAAATCTATTTTGGTGCTCAAATCCGTGTTAAGGTCAGTCAATTTAAACTTCAATTACAAAGTTTGAAGAAAGGATCTCTCTCCATTAGTGAGTATGTTCTTAAGGTTCGTTATTGTGTTGATATGCTAACTCTTGTTGGATATCCAATCTATGAAAAAGATCATGTTGATGCTATTTTGGATGGATTACTTCCTGAATATGAAACATTTATCTTATATGTCACTACTCGCAATGATTCATACTCTGTAACTGAGCTTGAATCCTTATTGCTTGCTCATGAAGCTAGAATCGAACGATCTACTAAGAGTGTTGAATTGGCTATGGCTAATGCTGATATCACTCGATCTTCTTCCACTCTTGGTTCTGGAAATTCTCACAGTACATCTCAACATTTTTCTGGTTTCTCAAGAGGTCGTGGTCATAATACCAGGGGTAATTTTCGTGGTAATGGTCGTTTTTCTTGGGGTAGAGGATTCAACTCCAATCGCATATGTGCCAATTATGTGGAAGAAACAACCATTGCTCCTCAATGCTATTATAGGTTTGATCAAACTTTTCAAGGTCCAAATCAGTTTCAGAAGCCATCTCTTTTGGGTCCTGCTCCTCCTATACAGGGCAATTTGGCTCACACTTCTCAGGTTCTTGCTACTTCCTCTCATGTTGTCTCTTGGTCCAATGGTGTGGAGGAATGATATCCTGATTCCGGGGCTACTAACCATCTCATTGCAGCTTCTCAGAAGTTAATGCATCAAACACCCTACCATGGTACTGAATAGAACAGTCACAATGGTAAATGGTAAGGGATTATCTATCAAAAGTGTTGGTTGCGCCACCTTTTCTTCCTACTCGTACACTAACTCTTTCTCAAATGCTTCATGTTCCACAGATCACAAAGAATCTGCTTAATGTTTCCAAATTTTCCAAAGACAACAATATATACTTTCAGTTTCATCCTGATCACTGTCTTGTTAAGGATTCCTTTACTCATATGGTTCTTCTCAGAGGACATCTTCACAAAGGCCTCTATGTCTTTCCACACCACCAGCTGAATCTTATCACTGCAACTATTTCTAGTTCAATTTCTTCTTGTAATAAGTTTGATTCTCCTATCTGTAATGTTGTTGCTTCTAATATTCTTTTGATATATAGCACAAAAGACTTGGGCATCCCAATGATAAAATTGTACATGTTGTTTTGTCTCAAAACTCAATTGCTCATGCTAATAAAAGCTCTCAGTCTTTGTGTCAATCTTGTTGTCTTGGTAAAGTGCATAAGTTTCATTTTCCTACTTCCCTTACTAAATACAATGAACCACTTCAACTCATTCACTCAGATCATTGGGGTCATTCCCCCACTGTTTCATCAAATGGATACAAATATTATATCCATTTTGTAGATGCCTTCTCCAAATTTACATGGATATATCTACTCAGACAATAATCTGAGGCACTTTCAGCATTTATCAACTTTAAAACACATGTTGAACTTCAACTAGGTTTCAAAATTAAAGCAATACAAACAGATTGGGGGGGAGAATTCAAATCCTTCACTAATTTTCTCACTTCCAATGGCATTGTTCATCGACACCCTTGCCCTTATACACATGAACAAAATGGTGTTGCTGAAAGAAAACATCGTCACATTGTTGACTGTGGTTTAACACTTCTTGCTCAGTCCTCTTTACCTTTCAAATACTGGGATGAGGCCTTTAGAACATCTGTTTACCTCATAAATAGACTTCCAACTCCTCTCTTGTCCCACAAAAGTCCATATGAAATCACATTTCATCACAAACCTCAAGACACACCCTTCTCGAACTTTTGGTTGTCTATGTTTCCCTAATCTCGGACAATAACCATAAGTTCTCATTCAGGTCCTCCCCTTGCACATTCTTAGGATACAACCTCAATCACAAAGGCTACAAATGTCTTGATTCTCATGGTAGAATATATATCTCTGGAGATGTCACATTTGATGAGTCACAATTTCCTTTCTCTGATTCATCTTCTTCTCTACCTCTGTTTGCACCCACTCAGTCCACATCATTATCCTTTCCTCTAACTCTCTTACAACCCTCTTCTTCATCTCTTGTTGCCTTTCCTACCAACACTTCTGAAGATTTACCTCTTCCTAGTGCCCACTATAAGAAAAAACCAGTTTACCTACAGAAAAATATGTAGGTAACTATTAAGAAAATTGTAAAGTGTAGGTAAATCATTGTAGGTAATATCATTGTACATAAATATTTGCCTACAGAATCTAAAATTGTTGGTAAATACCTCAGAAAATCTGTCGGTAATTGAAAAACAGTTGGTAATCTGTCGGTAATTTGTCAGTATAATTTGGAGAAAAATAATATTTTTTATTCTGTAGATAATTGCAAAATTTAGTGACAAAATAATTTCTGCCAGTAAATTATGTCGGTAAACTGGAATTTTCTTGTAGTGGCCCCTGCTGACTCATTTAGTCCTGCTCAGGGTTCTGATGCTAGTTCTGAAGAGCTTATGGAGCCTTCTAACTCTCATTATATGGTCACTAGAAGCAAGAATGGGATCTTCAAACCTAAGGCCTTTTTGTCATCCAAGGAACCTGCTACTGCCAGTTTAGCTCTTTAGGATGATAGGTGGAAACAAGCAATGGTTGATGAATATCTTGCCCTCATGAGAAACAACACCTAGAAATTGGTCCCTCTTCCTTCTGAACAAACATGATATTGGGTGCAAGTGGGTATTTAGAGTCAAGGAAAATCCTGATGGAACAGTCAATAAGTATAAAGCCAGATTGGTTGCTAAAGGTTTCAATCAAGTTGCTGGTTTTGATTTCACTGAAACCCTCAGTCCTGTGGTCAAACCTACATCTATCAGAGTTATTCTTACTGTTGCTCTTAGTAGAAGTTGGGAAATTAAGCAACTGGACATTGCGAATGCCTTTCTTAATGGTGAGTTGCAGAAGAAATATATATGCATCAACCTCTTGGTTTTGAGGATCCCGACTATCCTCGGCATGTTTGTAAGCTTCAAAAATCTCTCTATGGATTAAATCAGGCACCTAGAGAATGGTTTAATAAGTTGTTTGCAGTGGTGACTAAGTTTGGGCTTCATTCTACAAAATCTGATCCCACCATTTTTGTTAAACATACAAAGAACAAGTGCTCTTTAATTATGTCCTAATTTATGTTGATGATATTTTGGTGATCGGTAGTGATCCTCGGAGGTCAAGAATTTCATTTCTCACCTCACCATGCTTTCTCATTAAGGGATCTTGGTGATATTGATTATTTTTGGGTATTAAAGTTCTCAAAACTCAAGAAAGGCTTCTTCTCTCTCAATCCAAATATATCGTGGATCTCCTTTGTAAAGTAAACATGCACAATGCTCGAGCTATACACTCTCCCATGACAACCGGTGAAAACTTTCACTATGGTGATGACAGTTTTCTCAATGTGCAGTTATACAGGAGTACTGTTGGGGCCTTACAGTATCTCACCATCACTAGGCCAGAAATTTCCTTTGATGTGAACAAGGTTTGTCAATTCATGCAACAACCTCTGAATGTACATTGGAAGGCAAAAAAGGATCCTACGCTATCTCGGTGGTACTATCACATGGTCTCCATTTTACTCCGCATTTTTCCTTGCAGACAAACTTGGTGGGATACTCGATCTGATTGGGCATCCAATTGTATGATAGAAGATCCACCACTGGCTATTGTTTGTTTTTGGAACCTAATCTCATTTCTTGGCAATCCAAGAAACAACACACCATCTCCCGTTCATCCACAGAGGCAGAGTACCGAAGTGTTGCCAGCTTGGTTGCTGAGATTACTTGGGTGAGAGGTTTACTTCAAGAGTTACATATACAGACTGTCAAGACTCCTATAGTTTGGTGTGATAATTTGAGCATGGTCCGGATGTCTGCAAATCATATGCTTCATGCTCGTACAAAGCATATAGAGCTTGACTTGTACTTTGGTCGTGAAAAAGTGCCACAACACCTACTTGAGATCCGTCATGTATCATTATTGATCGGTTAGCGATCCGTTTTAAAGCTAATTCAAGTCTTGCATTTGGTCTACTTCGCACCAAACGCAAGGTTCAAGATTATGAATCCTTGAGTTTGAGGGGATTGTTGGAGTTAACAGAGTTCTAGAAGATTCAATTAGTTAACTGTTGGGAGGTTAGTTTGTTAGAATGTTAGTTATGGTTGTTACATGTAACTAACTCCTCTCACCAGCTCTCTATATATAGAGCACATACACACTTGTACTGTTACATTGATTTTAGATAATAAAACAGACTTTATATTTCCTTATGGCTTTAGTTATAGAATTGACACTTATAAATGACACAAGTCAAAAATTTAGTTATATAACCAATTATAGTTCTATGTTCTAATTACTTAATTAACAAACATAAATGACCTTGAGTACATGTCCACATATATATGAGATGATTGATGGTCATGATTTATCGAGGTCTACAGATCGAACCCACAAAGAAAAATTTCAAAATCATTATATTTAATTATTTAATTATTGTGAACTTTGAAACCAATATATAATTTTTGGGAAAATAAGATTTTTAGTCCTGTAAGTTGGACCTTTTTGAGAATTAATCATCTAAGTTATCACCTTCATATTTTGGTCCTTTAACTTTCAAATTGATAGATATTCAGTCCTTTAACTCAACAATTTTACTTTTGGTCATATAACTTAACAAATTTCAGAAATTTAGTCCTATAACTTTTTTTTAAGACAATTTAGTCCTATATCTTAGCGATAGTTAAATTTAATTAATTTATTAAAAGGTTGTTTCTTAAATAAATTTTATTTTTAAAATTAAATAATTTAAATTAACAGTTAACTTTTAAATAAAAATAATTAATCATTTTTAATTTAATTAAATTTTTAAAAATATTTCAAGCATTACTTTTTTTAACCTTCTAAAATAAATACATCTTGTGCACTAGTCCAGATCCATTTCTTGCAGATAATTATCCTCGCCAAAGGTTAATTACATAAATATGACAAATTATTCTTAATTTATTAATTTGATGTAATAATTTTAATTTTCCTAAAATTCGTTAATAGTTTTAGAAACTTCTATTTATTTTAATTTTTTATTAATCAAATTAATTTAATTTTTAATTGCTTTTATATTTTAATTTAATTTTCAAAATTAAAGTTTAATTATTTTACTTTTGGTCCTATAAAAAATGTGAAGTGTGGGTACTAACCTTTTAATAAATTAGTTAAATTTAACTATTGCTAAGTTATAGGACTAAATGGTTCGTTCTATTATCACGGCTAATCAAGGTTACCTCATGAAGTTGGGTTGGAAGATTCTCACCTCAGACTCCATTGTGCACACCACCCTTCGCAAGCGTTATTTTTTGGTTAACGGAGCGATTAGACACACGTTCCTTCCTTCTTCGATATGGGCTGGTCTCTGCCCTATGGTACAGAGTTGTTTATCGGAGTCTCGTTGGGTTCCGGGGCACATTCATCGGTTAGCTTTTGGAACGATAATTGGCTAGGTTATGTTATTGCGGACCGAATTGACATTCCTCTTGCTTACCGTATTCACTTCCAGGACATGATCTCTGATTTCTTTTATGATAACACTTGGCATTTCACGATTTCTTTTGTGAGGGCTTACTTGGATATTGTTCGGGATATTGTCCGTTGTCCGCTTCCCCCGAACTCAGTGGATAAACGTGTCTGGACGCATTCTATGGATGGGAGGGCCTCTTCTAAGGAGGCTTACTCGTTTTTACGACCTTATCTTTTGGTGGTTAGATGGGTTCTTGGATTTGGTCTCCGAACATCCCGGAGAGGTGATCAGTGGTTGTTTGGAGAGCGATATTCGGACGTCTTGCGGTCCTTGATGTCATGTGTTCTCGGGCTTCATTGGGCGGCCTTTTATAGCATGTGTTACTCTCACGCGGATTCAATTGATCATCTTTTTGTTTCTTGTATTTTTGCAGGGACACTGTGGGGCTGGATGGTTGATTCATTCGTTGTTACTCCAAATCCTACTCATAGTTTCAACGAATTTCTGACCTATATAATGGGTTTCCATTTCAAAGACCAAATGGCTTTTCTATGGAAAGTGACGATTATTTTCGGATCTGCTACTTTGGCATATTCGTAATGACATTATTTTCAATAACAACAAATGGTCACTTTGGATGCGCGTTGGTTCAACGTCGGGCGATGATTTTGGAATCCGCTAGTCGGATAAGGGGTGTATGAATAACGCAGCAAGAGAGGATCTCCTTTGTCTTCGTCGTCTCGAGGTCCAGGTCGTACATCGCAGACTCCCACTATCATTCCCTGTTTCTTGGCATCTTCCTCTACCAGTTGGATCAAAGTTAATACGGTTGGCGGTCTTCTTCGGTTCACCTGGCGTCTTGTAGGCTGCCGGGGTATACCGCATGCAAGGGGTTTCTTCAGAGGTTACTTTGTTGAACAATGCGGACGGGATATACTTTTGAGGTGGAATTAATTGCGGTTATTAGGTCGTATCCTACGCCTTCAACAAAGGATAGACGAATCTTTGGGTGGAGTCGGACTCGAGTTTTGTGGTGGATCTCTTTCGTAATCGTGCGCTTTCTATCCCGTGGCGTCTCTTCGGGTCATTGGCATCTTTCATTACATATGATTTCTCAAATGAATTTCGTTATTTCTCACATTTATCGGGAGAGAAATCGTGTGGTGGACTCTCTCAAGAAGTTCCGGACTCCATATGGTGGGACGCTCCTCTGGCGACATTATACCCCTTCTCACCGATGATTATGTTGTGCGTTCACAATATGATTTGTTAGATGATTTACATTTTTGGGATTTTGTGTATTTTCTGGTTTTCTCTCGCGGGGTAGTCTTTTCCTACTAAGAGTTTTTCCCACAAGAGTTGGTTTTACTCCCAGGTAGGTTTTTAACGATGCCCCTAACATTGCGCTACTGATCGGCTTGTGATCGACTTTTCTTTTTCTTTAATTTTATTTCGATCTTATTCAAAAAAGTTATAGGACTAAATTTCTTAAATTTGTTAAGCTATAGGACCAAAAGTAAAATTACTAAGTTAAAGATTGAATATCTAGAAAATCGAAGTTAAAGGATCAATATCTAGAATTTTGAAAGTTAAAGGCCTAAAACATGAAAGTGACAACTTAGAGGACCAATTCTCAAAAAGGTCTCACTTACGGGACTAAAAATCTTATTTTCCCTATATTTTTTTATCAAATTTAAAAACGATGAAATGATAATTTTATTCGTGTTGACTAATACTTATTCGTGCTATAGGTGAGTATTTTCGTAATATATCATAAAAACTTACGTTTCGTATCGTAAAATACATCTTGAAAAGAAGATTCTAGATTCGTACAAATACAAATACACGAATTATACTTTTCAGAATAGGTTACGTATAAGTTATTATTTACCAAATTTACGTAGTATACAAGTTATGAGATACTCTAATGACTAATCGTTTTACACGTGAACTAATATTAGAAACAATTCGTGCCTTCTTCAAATTCGGTTTCCTTACATCTTGAAAAGAAGATTCTAGATAAAATTTGGACTGTGAAATATCACTTTCAAGTTCATAAATTAGTGTACTTAACGTCTTAGTAAATTCTAGCATGATCTATCAAACGATTGAGAGATATATCTAGCATTATTAGCACTATGATGACATGATGTTAATTCGTGATCCTTAATTTGTTCTCTCTCTCGAATATGTATTTGATTTTGAAAAGAAATATTCTGTTACTTTCGATATTCTGTAATAATAAAGTTATAACGAATAGTATGAAAATTTAAGCATCAATTTTAAATATATTTGGATGTGTAAATGAACGTTTTTTTTTTTTTTTTTTTTTTTTTTTTTGGGGGGAGAAGGATGTACGTGTAAATGAATATTTAAAAAACCATATTAATACAACAGTATAGATCAATAAATGTTTTCCTTTTTTTGTAACTAGAGTTGTAGACCTCTTGAACGGTTACATTAGTGACGATATTACATGTTCTTTTTTTGTGTAAGTAGATCTTCCCAGTGGGTAGTCTTCAACTTCCGTAGGATTGTGACATGTGTCCCATTTTAATTTTCTTTTTTTGAAACAAAATACATGCATATGTCATAGTGGACACTTTAAGAAAATCACAAGGGCACAACAACTCACTTGGGTAGCATCAAACCCCCTTTTGATCATTGTATTTACATTGACGTACTTATTAATGTGTAATTGCAAATAATTAAAATATGACTTATTTTATGCCACTATGAAAAAAAATCAGTTTATCTCGTAGAAAATGTGTAGGTAAGTATTAAGATAATCAGTAAATTGTAGGTAAAATCATTGTAGATAAATATTTACCTAAATAATCTAAAACTCTGTTAGTAAATAAATACCTACAATATTTCTATTGGTAAAATTTAAAAACTGCCGGTGTTGTCGGTAATTATATTTGTCGGTGTAGTTGGGGAAAAATATTATTTTTTATTATGTGGGCATTTTGTAGGTAACCATAAAATTCTGTGATAAAATTATTTATGTCGGTGAATTGGTTCGGTAAAATTGAATTTTATTATAGTATCATATTAATAAATTAATTTTGTAAAAACTTCGGCACTGTATCCGAATATATAAAACTAAGTTTCGCACTTTCGTGTTGACTTAGTACTATTCAAAGGGCTGGATTAATATTCAGCTGCCCTCGTGTGATATTAATTCTCCATGTACAAAAAAATCAATTTAATTTAATAACTTAAGTAATTTACATCAAAATTATGGGTCATAAGTATAATATGTCTGTGATATATTCAAGGAAAGGTGCATTTTTAATTTTTAACTTTTAATTTAAAAGTCTAAAAAATGAAACTAAATGATATTTCTATTTGAAAATGGATATTAGAAATAAACATATTTGGGGATTCTATAACAGTAGAAAAGAAAATTGACTTTCGGAAATGAAAAGAGTAAGGTCCAAACAAAACACTCTCATTCTTTCACAAAACTTGGTGAACTCAAAATATTCCTTAAGATTTCGTTTGCATGAAGAGGTTTGAATTCGAAAAAGAAGTTTAGAATTGAAGATTTCAAATAACTTCTATAAAATTACAGTCGGTTTTTTTTTAACCATTCCCAACAAACCAAGATGTTTTTTAGACATCTTTTTCAAACACATCTTTTTTAGCCATTTTGGGGTGTGAAAAACCCAATTTGCCCTTGAGTCAATTTAACTACACAAAAACACACATCCATGTGACTCGAATTCGAGTTACTATAAACAGAGATTCGAATTCGAGTCACAGCAACCCAGTTTTTTTTTTCCAAAAAACTTTGAATTCACATAACTTTTTCGTTTTAAATCCGTTTTGCATGTATAATATATCAAATTAATCCTCTTTTCGATAGTTATAATTCAACACTTATATTGCATATTTAAAAATGAAAAATACAGGTTCGATTTCTTAAAAAAAGTTTGAAAAAAAAAAGAGTAAGAAGATACATAGAGATAAGTGAAAGAGAGAGAAATAACAAATATCAAACAAAAATGCTAGAAGGGTATGGATGTCATTTTACACCCCAAAATGGCTAAAAAAGATGTGTACAAAACATGGCTATTTTTAATCTTTACATTTTCTAATGTGATGTGAACCGCATCATCAACTGTGCATACGACCCAACAACAATATGTTGTTAACCCAAGATCTTCACTAGTTCGGTTAAAGATTGGTGGAAACCTCGACCAGTTGCTTAGAAAAGTAAGAACCTCGGTATGCGTAGACGCCACAAACGAATGTGTAAGTTCGCTTGATAAGTCGGTAATCGCAACAAGATGAACAATCTTGAAGCTTTTGGAAAAAACCCAAAGGGTTGGAGAGAATAATCTCAATCAATATTCAATAATAAAGTTGTTATGAAAAATAAACAAGTGTTTGCCTTATATAGGAAAAAACTAGGAAAAAAACTTAAAAATCGAAAAAGGAAACAAAAACTGGACAGAACTCAAAAACGCGGCTCCCGAACACGGCCGTGTCGTGGGACACGGCCAGGCCGTGTTCCCCGCTGCAATTCGGAACCAAACCCACCCCTGCAACACGGTCGTGTTGTTTGACACGCCAGGGCGTGTTGGCCTCTGTTCGTCCGTTTGAGTCCGAATTAGCTCCTGGGGTCTTCATGAACGTTGTGGCCCTTTCTCTTAGCTTTCCTTAGCATCTTGAATCAGCTCAATATCAAATTTGTAGAGAAAGTTATGGCCAAAATACTAAACCATGCCAGTGCTGAAAACTGTTGACGCGCTTGGACGTTTTTGAAAGAATCCTCTTGCTGTTCGACCGTCAATGCTTCCTTTCGACACATGATTAACTAATATGACTCTAAACTCAATATGCTTAGCCTCTAACATCAACTTGGCCACTCAAATGACTCAAAACAAGGAAAATAAACACCTAATCTATGATAAACAAATACAAGAACTCAAGAACTCAATTACATAGTCTTCAAGAACTCGAGATAGCTTGCATTTTGTGTTGCCCGGATCCTTCGTGACTGGATTCTCATCATAATGGCTATTTTGTACCATTACCACATAAAATTGTGTAGATTTGGATGTATTCTATCTTCAATTTGGAGCAAAATCTTGCTCCTGTACTGCACTAAAGCCTACGCCATTTTGTAGATATGAACAATATTGCATGACAGAGCGCAGTAGCTGCGCTATTTTATTTTTTTTTTTTGTTTTAAATTAATGATTTTAGTATATTAAAATATCCGTTACAGTGAAATATTATGGAACACTCCTTTTTGGTAGAGTTTAGTGCAAACTGATGGAGATTGAGTGCATATTTTGCACTATTTTAGTACAGAATCTGGATCAAAATTGTGCAAACTACTAGAGTGGTAAGAATTTTGAAATTGCCAAACAAGTCCAGTAAATTCTATATTAAATTAAAACATTTCAATATTTAAATCCTTCAATCCAAGTACAACTTATTAAATCGACTCTAAATCAACTTAAACTGCTGAATAATGGGCTTAATTGCAAAGCCATCGAGTCATGCCAAAATGTTGAAATTGCCACTCTTTTACCAAGAAAAATAACATTCTTGTTGTTGCAATGTTTTGTATCCGGGATTACTAACATCTTATAAGCTTCAATTCAAACACTTTTAAACTTATTGTTCTAAACTAAAATTACTTAACACCTTACAAATATAGAAACTTATAGTATATTTCAAAGAAAGTTTAACTATACACCATCTTAATCTACTTATTATAAGTGTGTGCAAATAATATGCTACACATTAAACGGATTAAAATTTGTATGATAATTCTTTTGACACAGCAAAATCTCATAAAAAACTTTGAAATTGATTCATTTATGAATTAAGGTCCCATGCAAGCTAGTTCTAGTCTTGCATGTTTCTTTCAGACTAGCAAATAGTTTGTCCATATATATCTAAATACGTTGTCAAGTAGTAACAATCAAGCATGTTGTGTAGCAAAGTCTCATGTCAAAGGATCCAAGTATGGAGCTTATATTTCTGTAAAATTATTTGGTCTACCCATTTATTTCAAAATTATAGCCCCAATTTAGTGACTCATTTTAGCCTTATTGGATGGGACTATTCCAGCTGAGCTTGATAGTGATCATTTTGTTTGAATACAATTCAATGCTATAGGACATAATTTTGAAAATCTCACTTTCAACAGCAAGGAAATTTCAATGATTTTATTTGATCTCTATGGAATTAAGTCAACATATTGTTTTATTTGAAGTGGATTTATTCATTAGTTATGTAAATAGTTGTGTCTCGATGCCAGATGGATCTTGATGGGCCTATTCCACAAAGGCCCGATAAAATAAGTACTTGAGGGACCACGATAAAGACTATTGTCATGGATCCAATAAATTTAGGAATTATTATACATCCTACATCCTACCATATGAGAAAAATTGCATGAGACCGTCTCACTTCACGGTCAGACTAATATAGGAATACTAAAAAAATATGCAATTGTTTATTTATTTTTGGTTTTTAGTACTTTTTAGGATTAAAATTAATTTTAGTTATGGTCAATAATATTTCATGTCTAATGTTTTACGTTTCATGTTTAATTTTTAATTTTTGTTTAATTATGGTTCATGTTTCATGATGAATTTTTGAATTCATATTTCATATTATTAGACTCCGTCTCATTAATTTAAAGTTAAGCTGAAAACCATTTCATAATAGACTTATTCTTAGAAAAAGCTTTTATATTTCTTTATTTGAAGGTATACAATTCTTACTTTAATTCGATTCGAGCATCGAAGAGTTTCACCAAAACGATTATTCTAGCGCTCCAACAACTTATCGGAAATAAAACAATCCTTAGTTTTTGGGCCACACGTGCCAATTTCCGATGATTGGCAACATTCCGACGAAAACAAGACTACAATTGAGAAATTTTAATACTTGGAGTCAAATAAAATTCTAAAACAAACCGACCAATTTTGACACCCCTTAAATTACAGGACCAATTTTGTAATTTTGCCATTTATTTCACAAGCAAAGTCAAGACCGACCCAAGTTCACATTTTAACACTTGGGTTACTTTGTTCTAGCAACATTTCTGCAATTGAACATACTTTTGTTGGACAACATGGGCCAATTTGCTGTGGAAATTGTGGTCATCTTGGTACCCAATACTATATTTATAGCACGATTTCTTGTCTTGGAGAAAAACATATTTGTATCAAACGAGAGGAACACTAATTATCTGCCTAATGATTAGTATGTGGTGATGTTGGTTCAGATCGTTGCAATTTTTTTTTTTTTTTTGAGCCACTAGATATATCAGAGGATTTAATTTTGTATTATTGTTATTTTTCCTTTCCCAGTCTTTCTGCTACCTACTCTGGCTGATAGAATATTTTCTACCAACAATTCAGCTAATTGTTAGTAGATATTATACAATATTTGCTCCAAAGACCTAAACATTCAAATCAAAATACATTTTGGAGTAAACTGTAAATTTGGGCATCAATTGACTAAAAGGGTGTCTGGCTGAGCTTATAAGCAGTAACGGACTTATGAATTTACAGTTAGGGGTTAGAACTACAGACGAGGGAATACAACATATTTATTAATACTTTTTGGAGAGTTGAATACTAAATTTTCCTTATAAATAATTTTAATATTTACAATTATACATAGTAAAAAAAATGGAAACTTTTGGGGGTAGCAGCCCCACCTTGCTCCCCCTTGTGTCTGTCTCTACTTATAAGTTCTTCAAAACATCTTATAAGATTTTTGAAAGCTTCTAATATAAATTCCCTGAAAGTGTTTGGTAAACTTATCAAAAAGATCTTATAAACTCCCAGAATAAGATTTTAGGAGCTTATAAGCCTTTTTTCAAAATTATGGGGATTCCAACTTATTTTTAAAATAAGATCCTAAATTAACAACTTCTTTTTATTTTGACAATGTTATAAGCTTCACGCCTCCATCATCTTATTTTATCTAAACACTTCAACAACTTATTTCCAAAATAAGATCTAACATTTTTAAGCTATGTGAAACATGTTATAAGATGTAGAAGCTTATAAGAATTTTTAAATAAGTTTAGCAAACATCCTCTAATTGAAGACAAATTGAGATATCCTAATACAACATGTTTGTTTGTGTTGCCATTAAGGAAACATGTTGTAGCCTACTGATATTGAAGTTGCCATGCAGTGTGTTAAAAATATCCAGTTGGGCTACAAAATATATATGTAGTAGCTAGCCGCCAAATGCCAACTCAAAATTGTGCTTATAGAGCTGAAAAGTTAAGTTTAGAAGCCCTTTCACCCATGGAAATTAAAACTAATTAATTCATATTTTAGATAGCACCCAAAAAGCCAACAATGGTCAATTGCTTTCCCCACCATGTTCATGTGCTCCCCAATAGCATAAATCACCATACCTCTAGGCCCTTTTCGGGATCTTCTATTTCAATTTGGTGTTGCATTTCGTGTTACATTATATCGTACACGACAAATGTGTATATATATATATATATATAATTGCATTTGGCTTGAATTATATACATTTAGTGTGTGTATATAAAAAGTGCAATACGAACAAATTGAAAATAAAGATTGGAAGTGCTTCATAATGACAAATTTTGTCCTCTTAATCTTAAGTATGAATAATGACTTTGTTTGCATATTAAAGCTTAACTACTGGGCTTTTTCATTTGTTGTTAGACAAAAACAAATTGGGCCCTTAAAGCCGAAATTTGAGTGTGGATTGAGTTTAGGCTTTGTGTAATGGGTTTGGGTCAAAACAAGATTGCCAATAATGTGAGGCCCAAAGAAGGGTAACAAAGTAAATTAGAGGACTAGCATTTGGGGGAGCCCAACCGATCAAGGCTATGTTTGAGTTTATGGATTGGGTAGGAAAAGCAATTTAATAGCACTGGATCAAGTGTTGGGGATCAAGGACTTTGACCAAAAATATTTCAAAGCCCAGTAAACAATCCATATTCATACCAATTACCATGGATTTTTACGGTTTTATCCATACTACGGAATTCTCCATGTGGATAATTAACATAGATTTATTGTGTCTATATACACAAATTCACACACAATCACACACAATAGGCATATATTGTATGCAAATTTATGGTAATTACTACACCCAGGCGTAGCTAGCCGGTTCTATTACCCGGTTACCCCTAGTCCAAATATTTTCCCCCTAGCCTAACTATTTTTTTCCCATTAAAAAAATATGTTTTTTCTAGTTTTCTTACCTTAGAAAAATGAGAAAAAAATTGGGGTAGAGGGAGCCGAGGGAGGCCTCCCCCTGGATCTGCGCCTGACTACACCTGATGTATTTTTTCAGGAGTAGCATCTACAAAACCGTGTTTTTACACAGTCCTTCTAAGCCTAAATATATAAACCATGTTTTCCATACTTGCCTCATACTATTAGTTTTTCAATTACAATTGTTTCAAAACATGATTTCCTATTGAATACTTCTCTCTGTAAGAGGATGTCTGGATTCCAAGATATTTACAAAATTATTGCACAAACCGCGATTTAAAAGACTCAATTGACATTGGTCTGTCTTATCTGGTTTGAGGTTTAAGTAAATCGAACCAAATCGCACGCACATATATATGTATAGTACAGTTGTAATAATAATTAGTACTAAATGTAATTAAAATGTTTAAATTTTAATTGTATTTTTTCACAATATTAACTCCTTATGCGCATATTTATTTCTCATGAAATCTCTTTATTTCTCATTTAGCTTGTGGAGCGGGGCATTTACATATCATTTTAATTTTGAAAAGTTAACATATTCTTTTTCTTCTTGTAGCGTACAGGTTTATTCAAGTTTTTAAACCTTCTTTCTCTAATTATTTTCAAATACTTAATTTTTCTTTGAAAATTTTGAGGCATGTGAATTAAGTTTTTCCATTTTTCAAGGAAGAGAAGTATTTTTCTTTTTTTTGGATTATCTTTGTGAGTGTGTAGATCCCAAAAAGAAAAGCATTTATATTGTTTGTTAATTAAAATAAACGTATTTGCTAGGTTTTGCATATTTTAGATTAAGAATCTTGGTGCAATTCTTTCATTGCAATTTTTTAAGTACTCCATTGTAACTTTTTATAATTTAAGTAATATCAATGATATTTTTGGAAGCATTTTTTCCATTAATATCCTACAAAGTTTTTATTTTTGTCTAACCACTTAATTGATTAAAAACTGTCTAACATCCCGCAACCCTTAAAACCACACTTTTGGTTTTAGTTAAAAAAACACAATTTGAAGTTAATCATGTTCTCCAAATATACAATTTGCTAAAGTTTTTAAA
This sequence comes from Rehmannia glutinosa, assembly GCA_016081115.2. Classification (NCBI taxonomy): domain Eukaryota; kingdom Viridiplantae; phylum Streptophyta; class Magnoliopsida; order Lamiales; family Orobanchaceae; genus Rehmannia; species Rehmannia glutinosa. The sequence continues at coordinate 186,792 of JABTTQ020001703.1, read as the reverse complement.
CAAAAATTGTTGGGCTTAAACCAGACTTCCATACTTATTGTAACGTGTTGAGTGGATTATGTAAAAACGGACTTGCTGAACTAGTTGTTATCGTTGGGCTTAATTCATTTTAATGATATCAGTTCATGTAACATTCAAAAACATATATATTATTTGCATTAGTTATTGCAATTAGTTCATTTATTTGATAGAATAATAGGAAAAACAATGAGCATTAATTAAAAAGGTAAGTAAAATCACAATAAAATATCAAAATATTTTTGTTTAAAAATATATATAAAGTAGGGTTAATTATATAGAGTACCCTTGAGGTTTGACCTAATTACAAAAAAACCCAATTAACGATCAAAATTACAAAAAATATCCCCCGGGTTTAATTTGTCTAACATTTAAACCCATTATAAGCAAAAAAATATTTCAAGACCCCCATTCATATTTATAAAAATATTGCAGTTTACTCTATAATTTTAACAATGAATTAAACCTCAGGGATACTTTCTGTAATTTTAAAAGTTAGCTGAATTTTTTGTAATTAGATGAAACCTCAAGGGTACTTTTTGTAATTATCCATGTAAAGTATGAAGACTCATTTGTTGATCTACACATGTATATATTCGTTTCCAAAAACTTAATACCTATTTAGACCAAAGTGTGTGACAAGTTCGACGCCTCGATCAAGTGGTGCGGTGGGAATTCGACCTTTTCAGCCTAAAAACTCACCCTACTGCACAAGGCGCCACACATCCCAATAACTTGCAGACTTGATCTCATAATTACCTAACTTTTGAGTATTTGTCATATTTGTAATTTGCTTCGCAAAACAATATGACTTGCATTCAATATATCATAATGAGCATATTTTCCGAAAGAACTTGATTTCTGGATAATCATCACATAAGCTTACATGAGTGAAAGCTTTAAAAAAAATATATATATATATATATATATATATTACATGAGTGACAAATATCCCATTTTTCTCTAGTACAAGGTTGTTGTCCTATAGGCTATATGCACAAAACTAAAAGATACTTCCGCTAGACACAACACAAATGTAATTACAAATGCAACTACAATTGCTATACATCTAATTTTCTGCCTGGACTAAAATGAAGAAATTTTATTTTTTATTATTTTTTTGTTTCTGAGAAAGACATTATCTTGTACAAGGCTACTAATTTTAAATTAAATGGCTACAAAAGGGAAGTGAGGAGCGACAAATCTAGTTTTCAGGTGATCACTCTAACAGCAGAGTTGAAGACTTGGGAAGCTGAAGACGAGACGACCTTCAATGGCTACCAGCACAGACGCGTTTTTCGAGCAGGAATTCCAAAGAGCAGTTGAAAGTCCTACAAAAGAACAACAGTTCACTTTATTTTTCTGTCATCAAGTACAGATTAATTCCTCTGTATTTCTCTAGCAGAACATTGATTTAGCCGTCGTTAATTTATTGATTGTACTTATTGATTGTACGTGGAAATTTATAATGACACTAATGGTCATGATAAAAATGCCCCAACCAAGGTTATGTGGTATGTTAATTGAAAAAAATATAATATAAGGTTTGCACTTTTGCCCTAATACCATAAACTCATAGTTTATGAGCTCAACTATATTGACACAGAAATCTGTACTTAACCCTGTTGGATCAAAATACCATGTAACAAATACACAAAGCACTTGAAAAAACGACATTTGTCCGATGTCTTGTTTTTGGTCTGTGATTGTTCTCAACTCCCACATCTATCTGAACATTTTACTAATTAATATCAAAAGATATGTTTTCTCAGCTCACTCTAGCCGAAAAAGCAATTGATATGAACTCCCACAGGATTTTGTAAACTGAAAAATTAAGTTAATGCATTACCTGATCGATGCTTGTTTGTGGACTGTATCAAAGTTTGTCAAGTCCTCCTCCAGGATTAATTTAAAGGCACATACATTTGCTTCTAATCTGACAGCAAACCCTGTGGAAATTCCAGAGAAACCGAAAATAAGATAGTGATATATTATGTAATTCATTAATGAACCCTGGCAGAAAGCTACAGCAGAAAAATTAATAAAGTGACAAACCCATATCTCTTAGTTCATTGTATTTGAAAGGGTGTGGAAATGGAATCTTGTGTTTCATTAACATCAATAAATATATTAGTAAAAGTAAAGGCCCTCAGACAATTAAATAGAAGCAGTTATATAGAACATTGCCTATGCAAAGTAACTTCATTATATAAACGTAAAACCATTTCTCTTCAACTTCATATAAATATTCCATCTTTTACAGATGAAGGGATCCTTCTCCCTCTTCCTCTTAAAACTCTTTTTCTTCCTTCAAAAATGGACAACCACGTATGCTATCCCAATCCTAAAGAAAAAAAAAAGGCAATGCGAAAGGTTCCCACAAAGTTTTGTCAACAACACGCATAATGATTTTCATGGCCAAGTAGTTGATAGACAATCCCACAGATGAGATGATATTAAGATAATAAAAAGAAAAAAGAAAACAGTATCAAATGTCCAAATATATCATTAAAAAAAAAAAAAAAAAACATTCTCATGAATCATTTGACTGAATTAAAAGAATGACTGATCAATAAGTACTGGAGAAAGGAACTTTGTCCTTAATATAAGTGGAAATATTAATTACAGTTCTTGTTACAAAAAACATCATCCAATTACTCAAAATATCAGGAAGGGATAATTACAAAAACTACCCCTGAAGTTTAACCTAATTACAAAGTTACACCCTTAAAGTGTTACAAGCACTCCCTTGAGGTTTGTATTTACTTGACAAACAACCCTTCTTGAGGAGGCAATTTGTAAAAGAGACACAAATGCCGAGGAGTTACTGTAGTTTTGATAGATAGCTGCACTTTCTTGTGATTAGGCTAAACCGTAGGGGTAATTTTTCTAAGTAACCCTATTAGGAAGGCAAAACCAGATGCATGTACCCTTAAAAGGACTTACCTCACTTCATGGTCTATAACCGCATTGTGCCGTAAAAAATAAATCCAGCTTGAAGCAATAACCTCTCAACTCAAATCACAACGTGTCGGCCTTCCTATTTCTGCTTCCCCACCGCCGTTGACGAGCTCTCCTCTTCCTCCCGTCCTTTTTTGCCTTAGCTTTTTCTTTCAAATCTCTTTCACCGCGTCGTTTATACATTTTAAAAGTCATCTGTCTATCTGCTGCCATTTTCCTCACTTTCTCCGTAATCTCAGCTGCGATTTGTCTATTATATAACTTCCTTAGACCTTTCATGAGCTTAGCAAAGGTATCTGGCTGAGGCATCACCCCAGCATCCATCATATCCAAACAGTAAGAGCAAGCCTCCTTCACATGCCCATTCGAGAAAAGCGCGTGAATCCAAATTGTCCATGCGTACACGTTAAGCTCACATCCTTTACCTATTATGCAACTCCAAATATCTTTAGCCAATTGAAGCTTATCTCCTCTTAACAGAGAATTCAACAAATCTTTCATAATACCATACTGTGGAACAGCTAAAAGACCTCTCCCGACCATTTCCTTGAAATAATCACACGCTTCCACTAAACGTTAGGTGCTCAATAAGCCCATTAATCAAAATTATGAACGTGTCAACCCCTGGGCTTATGCCTTTTGCTTCTAACTCATTCATAATTCTCATACCATCATCAGTCTCCCCCAATTTGCACGCCAAACGAAGTATTGTGTTGTATATGCTTAAATCGGGTAAAATATCAATCTTCTGCATTTCTTTTATAAGTTCTAGGCATTCCTCGAGTTCTTCCTTCTTTTCATGAGCTAACACGATGTATAAATAAGTTGTTTGATTAGGAGTATGCCCTTTCTGTATCATAGCATCTAGAAGCTCGTAGCTTTTCTCGATTTTACCCCACTTACAAAAGCCGCTTATCAAAGTGGTGTATGTAACAATATCAGCTTCACACCCGTTGCTCTCCATATCTGCAAATACTCTCATCGCCTCTTCCATTTTTTCTCGAGCACAGAGAGCTTGAATCATTATGGTATACGAAGTCGCGTTTGGCTCGCAATTATTCCTCCTCATTTCTTGCAAAAGATGGAAAGCATCCACCGTTTTACCCGCCACCGAATATCCGTTGAGCAAATTGTTATACACCACAATATCGGGCTCAAAACCCGCTTCTCGCATTTTCACTAACACAACTTTTGCCTCGATTAACTTTCCTTCTTTACACCAACCGTACAATAGTGACGTGAAATGTTTTATTGTCGGTTTGAATCTAATCCTCATATCCTCAAACAGCAAAGCAGCTTCTTTTACGCTACCATTCTTGCACAAAGCATCCAAAAGGCACCCAAATGAATATTCATCGGGCTCACACCCGTATTTCAGCATCTCATCTAAAACTTCAATTGCCTTTTTCACCATTCTTGCAGATGCAAATCTCCTCATCAGAACAATAAAAACCTCGGGGACAAAAGCTGAGGATTTTCTTTCCTCATCTCCTCAATAAGAGCCCAAACAGCTCCAAATTGCCTCATTTTCCCCAAAATCTTAATCATGGATTTATAAACATCATAGCTATGCCTATAACCAGGCTGTTTTGATGCCCATACAAAGAATCTGTATCCTAAATTCCCTGCATCACCACAACGGTTAAGCACTCTTTCAGTCAATCCTGACCTCACCGAAACACCAGATTCCTGCAAAGCAAGTTCCAATTTTGGGACTCTAGAATGAAACTTTCTCAATATTCTATATACCTTCTCAACGTCAGCTGAAAACTCATCATGATCATGAATTTGGTTTTCCGTGGACAATCCTGGTTCATTATTGAGGCGTATAAGGTGAAACCCCTTTTTTGGTTCATTCGACGTGTTAAAGACTCCATCTTTTCGAATGTGATTGTCAGGTTTAAGAGTAGGGGTGACTTTTGATGGAATTTTTGGTGAGCCTAGATGTGAATAAGTGGAAAAGAGTTGGGGCTTTGATAATTCATGGAATTGAAACAAGAAAAAACGTTCATTTTCCAAAGATTTTGGCTTGCCAACAGACAAGCGAAAGTGGCAATTGAAGCAGAAGACATTTAATTTCTTCGGACAGACTCTCTGCATATTAAATTTCTGCAATTGAGCTCTCTTATTACTTTTCCAGCATTATTTCTTTTTCTAAATCCTAATTCCTAGAAATGGCAATTTCATTCCTGGAAAGACATTTCGTTCGTCCTAGTTCCGTCTATTTGGATGTTGGATGTTTGTTTCAGGTTTGGTTGTTCAAACTACCTCTAATCGAGCTGCCACACTGTCCCGAACACCTACGAAGGGCTATCTGAACTCAAGCATGTTAACTGCACATAAACATAAAGATATGTGAATAGGATGAGATTTCAAGCATACTTATTTATAATATTACTGCACCAACAAATAAAATCCCATAAATTGTCCTTTTACCTTCAACTAGCATCCCACCTATTAAACTCCTCCTCCTAAAACTTTAATATCTCGTTCACGCACACGAACACACACACACAGAAGGAAAAAGAAAGAACGAGGACCAAATCATTTAACGCAAAACACACGAAACAAGACCAATGCCAGTGTACTAGACCCTAAACAGACCATTTAAAACCCAGAAGTATCCAGGCTTGGCAAGAATCATAAAACCCCAAAATGCAGCCAGATAATTTCATGTTTCCTGATGAACTTGGACCACCTATAAGATATACTGAAACATGCAATAACAGAACAGGACCATAGAGTAAAAGAGCAGTAAGGGTTTTCTTTGATAGAAAACTAATTTTCAACCTTCTAAACGAGTTTTCATTTTTAGCACACATAGCAATGTCAAAATAACACTCTAAAACGACCGTCCGAACATAATTTCATTTCCAAACCTATAAGAGGTCTTCTTTTCCTTTACAAGACCTTTGGGACTTGTAGAAACATCTTGATGCAAAACAATGGTAAATTCACTTCATACAATGCAATAGATTGTATGAAAAGATCAAAAAACATCGAATTGGAGGATTCAACATTTATGATGTTACACATATTCAAATCAATCAAAAAATACTTCCAAAAGAAAAAACAATCAAAAAACGATAACTAATACTGTTATATTTACTCAAGGCACATCTTTTTTTTGGATGTTACATGCCGAAACCAATTTTAACAGGGGAAAAAAAGAAAAAAAAAAGGAAAACTAAAGACAATCACCTTCTCGATCGGATAAAGGGTATACGTTAAAAGGGAAGAGCTTTCTGAAAGCTGAGGCTAACCTGAAGAACATCCAGAGGGAAGCGAGAACCAATGACACTTTCGGTTCAGAAAATACAATGGAAAAAAAAATAGAAGAGGGTTCAACTGGGGTTTGGGAGAAGGAAAACAATGAAAGAACAAAGCTTCCTCGGTGTAGTTCTCTTTTGGCTTAATTGCCAATTTGGTCCTCCAACTTTAGAGCGGCAGCATTTGAGAACTTTCATTTTTTTCGCTTCACAAAAAAAGACTTTAATTGAAAATCCCGGCATATTAAGCAAAAAAATCACCGGTTGGTCAGAATTTGACGACGTAGCTGCACATAATCTTTCGGTTCGGTTTGGTTGGTTAGAGGTGAACCGAAAAATTCATTAAAAAAAAAAAGGTTATGTATATTTTGCATGAGAAATATAAAAAGAAATTCCCTGGAAATTGCACTGAAAATTGTACAAAAAACCTGAATACATTACATCATATGAAGTCCATAGTCCTCGAAATTGCACTGAAAATTGCACAAAAAACATGAACAAAAACATTTACCATCAACCAATTTATACACAAATAATCAATTTATACACAAATATTCTTCAAATTTATACACAATTTCAGTTTATGAGTTTACAAACCCTACAAATAGGAGTAGGAACTACGACTACCAATTTATAATCAAATCTTCTACAAATACCTAATTAATAACTGATTAAAGACTAGTTTTCACTTAATAGATATTGGATTTCAAAGAAATACATATAAATTCATCTTAGGGCTGTACAAATTTATATTGAAACATACCTGGGGCTGGTGGCTGGTGGCTGGTGGCTGGTGGCCGTCCGCCGCAGAGAGTCGAGAGCAGAGTGAGAAAGTGAGAGTATTCTTGAGAGTTGTTTTGAGAGTCTGAGAAGTGAGAGACGGAGAGTGAGAAGTGACAGGCGAGACTTGAGAGCAGAGACTCAGAGTTGATGACGGTTAACTTAAAAAAAAAAAATATTTGCAGAAATGCCACTTTTTTAAAAATTATTTGGGAAAATACCATCCAACCTAAATCTTTTTAGTTAGAAAAAATTGCAAAAATACCATTTTTTTACAAATATTTTGGAAAAATACCACTCAACCTAAATCCTTTAAATTTTACCTCTCTCATCTCTGTGAAATGTCAAAAATATCCCTAGTAAAGAAAAGAGCCCCAATCAATCTCTTCCCCTCCCATTATCTTCTCACCGAAAAAAAAAAAAAAAAAGTTCAACAGTTACACTCTCAATCTCAACTTGATGTTGTTGTATACTTCTCTCTCTAGAAAGTACGTTTTTCTCTTCTTTAATCTTCTCGTCGCACCCACCGTGTGGAACTGTTGGGTTAGTTGTTGTGTGGTGGACAACCGCATGCAATTTAGGGTATAAAGTTGAAATTAGGGTTTTGATTTTGTATTTTGTAGGAGTTCTTACCTTTTTCTCCATCTAATCTCTGCAGTTAAGCATTTGTATTGGTGCCACCGCAGGATTGTTAGTTCGGGTTGTTTATCGGGGAGAATTTGAAGATTAAAGCTGAGATAAATAGTTCGCCGGCTAGAGAGGAGTCGCCGGCGACGAGATGAGTGCGTCCAGATCTAAAAGTGCGTCACCGTCGGTGATGGAGCTGTGGGTAAAACTTGTTTTGCTCATTTCCTACACTAGCAACACCTTTCCCTGTGAGTTTTCTTTTCCTCCCCATGTTTGCATTTTGTTTGTGGTTTTCATTTATGTTTCATTTTTTTCTATGTTCATTTTCGGATGGGATCTTCTATTTCAAGATGGTGTTTCATCTCCTATTCCACCGCACGGATAATTGCCACATGTATATAAGTTACCATATTAAAACCCCACAATTTAGGCGTGATTTATGCTCCAAAATTAATATGGTAACTTCTATACACGTGGCAATCATCCGTGCGGTGGAATAGGAGATGAAACACCATCTTGGAATAGAAGATCTCATCCGGTTCATTTTTCTTCAATTTGTTGACTTATTTTAATTTGAGGAATAAGTAAGGAATGAATGAAAAATTAGAGAGTTTGTGTGTGTATGTTAACGTTGGTAGGGGCAACCTGTATTTTAATTTATCCGACTATGTATTCGACCAACTTTCGACTATTATTTCGACCTAATGTGTTGGTTGGTGTAAAACAGGGAGAAAATAGCTCTCGTTCCAAATGAGAAAGATCGGTTTGAAGGGAAGCTCTCCTGTAGGTCTTGTTTCAAAATCAAAATCATCTCGACTTACTTTGGTGACTATCTGTGTTGATATATTTAAATGAAGGTGATGTGGAAATTGTAATGATACAAATGATGTGGGATTTACAAGTTTTGAACTAAGTGTAATAATTATGTATTGGTTTTAGGATTTGAGTCTAAATTTTTTAAAACGTATAGAAGTAAAAAAATTGGATACAATAGACTGTTTGATAAATGGTTTTATCATGATTTTGATGATTTTGTTTTTACACCAAAACAATGTTTTTAAAGGTTGTCCAAATACTCCTAAATGTTTTAAAATGGTTTTAATACTTTCCGGAGTATTTCTTCAAGTTTATTTTCGACAAAATTGGACAACACATTTATATGATTTTTTGTTAATGTATTTTTACACCAAAACAATGTTTCTAAATGTTGTCCTAATACTCCCGATCGGTCTAAAATGTTTTTACTATTTTTCGGAGTATTTATTGAAGTTTATTTTCGATATAAAATTGGACAACATTTTTGTTTTGTGGCCAAACGGTCGCCCTATAGGGCATCCCGTACCTGAAAGTTGTGAAAAACAGTGTATAAGCCATTTGCTGAAAAAAGGCTGGTAGACCGGTCAACAGGGTGGTAGACCGGTATGGTTGACTAGTCGGCCAAGGCGTCGGCCGGTCGACCAGGTGTCGACCGTGCCTGGGAGCAATTTCAAAGCAACCTCCTGGACTCGTTTTTGGGTTTTGTTCGACCGGGACACGACCGACCGGACCGTCGGACTCGGCCGACGGCCGCCTGTGTAAATGTGTATTCTCATTTTCAAACGTCTATTTCTCACGATCGGTCGCCTCAAGTTTGATGACAAAATTCGAAAATTGTCGACGTGCGTGACAGATGCTTTTCCCTAATTTGTGGGATTGATTTCTAACAACTATAATCTTGATTTTAATTGCAATTTTTTTGTAGATATCGATTCCAAGAGGAGCCTATCAAGTATCAATCATCTCCTATAAATAGAGGAAGATTTGAAGCACAACAATAATAGAGAACAACACAACACAACAAGATATTCTCAAGCAAACACTTGGTCTTCTATTGTCATTATTCTTGTTGTAAATTGCCTAGCTTATCACTTTCACATCCTTGAGGTATAGGTTATTCTTGATTACACTTGCACTCAATTGTATAATTCATTATCGAGTTGTAATCTTGAATTTTTGGGTTATCATTCAACACAAGATATCCTTGTGAGTGTTCTTGTGGTAAGAACACACTTGGGTGATCTAGGTGTTAGGTGTAAGAAGATTGTGGTAATCTTCTTGTTGAGGTGTTGAAGAATTTGGTATTTTTCAAGGTTGAAGATTGTGGTAATCTTCACAAGGTGCCGTTGGAGATTGTGGTAATCTTCAAGAAGAGATTGTGGTAATCTCAAAGGTGGTGTTGAAGAAGAGTGTGGTGCTCTTCAAGGTGTTGTTGTAAGTTGGTGTTGTATTAATTTGTGGTAAATTAATAAAATCTTTTTTTTTTGAAATCCATCCCTGGATATACTTTGGGGTGGTAGAGGATTAGGCCCTAGGTGGTTAAACCTCTATAAATCGACGTGTGTTGTTTATATTCCGCACCTTTATTATTGTGTTTGAGCATTTGGTTCGAAAAAGAGGGCGAAATCAAAAAGATGGAGATAATCTATTCACCCCCTCTAGATTATCGTAGCCGCTGACTTACATAGACATGATTTTAGAAAATAGCCGAAGACATCTACTTATTATGGTACTTGTTTAAGTATTGTATATTTGATATCCTTGATTTGAAGAGTTATTCAGTTTGTAATAGATTAGCTCGTTTAGTCGTGGATAATAATGTTGATTTGAATTGGTTTGATCAATTCCCTGTTTGGCTCTATGTAGCCTTGTCGGTTCTTAGCCCTTGGCTACGAAGTTTGTTGTAATCGTTCTTGTTGAGGTTCGTTTTAATGAAATGACTATTATTTTGGGAAAAAAAAAAGAAAAAGAATAGGATAAAATTGAGAAGAATTCTTTTGAAAGGCAAACGAAAAGAGGTCCTAGTCTTGCCAAAGACTGGGATATAAATGTAGGCTAATGCAACTTTTTCATTCATTAAAGGGGTAAAAAAAGCCCACTCCAAACAGTAAAAAAAAGAAATAACAAGTGTACAATATTTCATTTTGGTAATAATATAGTATGATGACTGCAACTTTTTTTCTTAGTAAGCTTTACAATCTGCATACGAAACAACAATTTCCCAGTCTTTTTCTAATAATTGAGAGAAGGTGACAACTGAAGGGACAACCACGTGTTTTGTTTTCTTCCACTGAAACACCAACGGCGATTAGTTGAATCCAACTCGCATGCACCATCCCAAAGAATTAATATTGAGCATGAACCAGAACCTGAAACAATACAATAATAAACTGAAATCAGAAACATATAAAGGCAACGACCATACATTCGACTACAAACAACCATACAAACGACTGCAACCTTACACTGACTATAATTATTGACCGCACATCGACCACACACCGACCAACAAATCGACTACATAGCGATAAACATACCCACAAACCGCAAAGACGGCTAATTTTGTCAAAATCGAACTAATTCTACAATTTAATCACATTTTCAGCTTCCACACGATTACATTCTACAATTTAATCACATTTAATCACAATTTTGTCAAAATCGATTACAATTTTGGCAAAAATTGTTATGTACAGCAGTTGGTGGGTTTGTTGTCTGCTATGTAGTCGATTTATTGGTTGGTGTGTGGTCGATGTGCGATCGGTACTATAACTACATTACATAAGGGTCGGCTACATGGTCGTGGTCAAATACGAGAGCACGATCGAAATTACATTAAGTACATACATACCATTGGAAAATAAAGGAACATAACAAACAGAGGTTGAAAAATGCAAACAACATCCAAAAACAACAAAATCCAACTGAAAACATCACAAATAAACTTCAAACTAATATTATCATGTTTTTAGAGAATATCAAAATGACCCAAACAAATTTAAATTACTTAACATTATTTTTGGGCAAAAATGTAGAGATCTTTGACCAAAACCCATTAACCCTAAACCCATAAAAGCCCAAAAAACTGACCAAAAACGAAATCAAATGCAACAACTACCAAATATGAAAACTTGAAGCATAATACAACACATTTTCTGAAGAAAAACAAATTATAAAAAAAAACATATAGAAATGAAAGGCAAAAAAACTAAGAATCATATATTTAAAGAACAATATAGCCAAAATCGAACTTACCAGAGAGAATATAGGTCGCCGCCGTCGAGTAGTCGAGAATCGCTGGAAAAAGTCGAGATGAGAATGAGAGAGAGAGAGAAAGAGACTCAAGGAACTTCATGTGTGGGAGAGAGATAACTGTTACCTTTTTTCTTTTCTTCCTCACATGTGAGAATGGGAGAGAGTGATTTGGGTAATTTTCTTTCCAGAATGGTACACGGGACATTTCACAGGGGCGAGGGGGGTATAATTTAAAGGATTTAGGTTAGGTGGTATTTTTCCAAAAAATTTGTAAAAAAGTGGCATTTTTGCAAATTTCCCTTTTAGTTATACCTCTCACTCCTGTGAAATGTCCAAGATACCCCTCAGCTCAATTTTTTAATTTTTTTCCCAAATCTATTCTTCCCTCCTAAAAGAAACCCAATTGACTCAGGTCCTTCATTTCCCAAAGGTGTTCGAATTTCCCGACCGAGATCACATTTTCCTCTAAAATTTCCACATTCTCAGGCGACGATGGACGATATTACTCCCGTGTACGGCGTATTTGACGGCAACGGTCGAGCAGAGACTATATTGGACTGAAAGTAGCGCGATTCTGTCAAATTTTCGCGAATTTTTTGGCCCAGCGGATTTGTTTCTAGCCGACTTGTTTGAGTTCCAATTTTCCAGTATATTAGGTCGAAAATATGGAAAGAGGTTAGTATTGTTTTTTGACTAATGTTTGTTGTTATTTTGGTTATTTATCATTTGTAAAAAAGTGTAAATACTCCATGTAGTTCGTGTTATATAGTGGGCAATACGTAATTATTTGAATTTTAGCAATTGTGATCCAGTTGAAGCTGTAAAAGTGATTAAATTGTACAATTAGGACGATTTTGGCAAATTTTGCTCTGTGCTGCAGTGTGTAGGTATGATGTCTGCTAAGAAGTCGATTTGGTGGTCGTGGTATGGTCGGTGGTCGGTCGGTAATGATAGTACCTGTTAGGTTGTAGTCGTTTGTATGGTCGTGTGTGTGGTCGGTGTGTAGTCGTTCTGGTCGTTAGCTGTGTAAGTTTCTGATTTAAATTTGTTATTGTATTCTTTCAGGGGCTGGTTCATGCTCAATATTAATTCTTTGGCATGGTGCATGGGATTTAAATTCCAGTAGTCGTCGTTGGTGTTTCAGTGGGAAGAAAACAAAGCACGTGGTTGTCCCTTCCGATGTCACCTTCTCTCAATTATTAGAAAAGGCATATCTAGTCACTAAAGTGAATCGGGATGATTTTGAAATTGAGATGACAAGTTGGCTGACATACCAATGTAAAGATTCATTGACACCGTGTCCCGTAATAGATGAAATATGATGTGCGATTGTTGATTTGTGTTAACACGGACAAGTTTTTGTCTGCTCCACTATGCTTGGTAACAAAGTTGTGGGACAACCAAGTATCTACCCAATCAAAAAAGGAACAAAATGAGTGAGAAAGCAGTAACCATTTTGCAGAAGTTGTTGCTCCCATAGGCACTGTAGTTCCAGAAACTCAACCACAATTCATACCTGCAATACCTGAACATCGTGTAGCACATGAAGCAACAGTTGACCCTCCCCGTGTTGTGTGTCAACAAGGCACAAACATTAATTTGAATAACGATCCTCGTCCAGATGATAATGATAGTGTTGAACATTTCTACGACTATGAATTAGAGGCTAAATTGGAAGAGACAGACCCATTTTTCTATGATGACTTGGATAGCACTTTCTATAGGTGGAACGGGCCTAATGGGGAAAAAGCCCATGTTGCATCTACGGAAGCACGACATGTGAATGTTGTTCCTACACAAGAAAATGATTTATCTCCACCATTAAATGAAACTGCCGTTGATCTCGGGTATGAAGGTGGACCAAGTCGGTTTTAATTGTACCCGCAAGCCACCAAAAAATTATTTTAACGGGCCATAGTTGCGTTGGTAGCGGGCGGCAACTCGGATACAACATCTAACTCCATTTAGTTGATAAGGATCTGCACGTGGACCAAGTGTTTCAAAGCAAGGATGAAATAATTCGGCAGTTGCAAATAATTTCTCTGATGAAAAACAGAGAGTTCAAGACAAAAATATCCGATCAGGTTCGTTTCATTACCATCTGCACTGATGATAAATGCCAATGGAGACTACGAGCAAGCAAACTGAGTGTTGGAAATATATGGGCTGTGAAGAAATACAATAACATCCACACGTGTCTGGGGGACTTAATGGACCACCAACACCGTAATGCTAAATCAAAGGTGTCGGGTGATCTCATTAAATACAGGTTCAAGAGTCTCACTCATGTATATCCACCGGCGGCAGTGATTAGTGAATTGAAGCAATCACTCGGGTTGAAATAGGGCGACAAAGCATGGAGGGCTAGGGAAGAGGCATTGAAACTAGTTAGAGGGACACCCGATGACTCGCTTAAGAAGTTGCCTGCCTATTTTCATAGACTGAAGGAAGTGAACCCCAACACTATTACACATATTGAAACAGATGGAAATGGGCACTTCAAATACTGTTACATGTGCCTTGGCCAATCGTTACGTGAGTTTTGGACTGCTATTCATTCTGTTTTAGCTCTTGATGGAACACATTTGAAAGGGAAGTACTGAGGTGTGTTGCTCATAGCTACCGGAATGGATGGGAACAAACAGATTTATCCATTGTCCTTTGCAATTGTTGATTCTGAAAGTAATGAATCATGGAACTGGTGTTCCCGATATTTCTAGCACCCTCTTCATGTGGGGATTGTTTGGGAACCTACACTGGATGTATAAACCTTCTCATGGCGCCGTTAAGCGGTGGATGAAAGGTTCCAGGGTGGAAAGTGAGTCGATAAGCGAGAAGTTCCTTTATGTCTTTCCATTGTGAGCTTACCGCCTTCTTTGGTTTGGAAGGCGGTCATCTCGCAAGAAACCGTGGAAGTCTGTTTACGTATTATGGTCACCGAGGTCTTTGTTCCATTTTCTCCTGATTTTGTGACGATAAGGTCATGGATCGATTTCTTTGAAAAACTGTATGCAAACATTGGTCATATTGCCGACCTTGTTATCGTATCCGATAGGCATGCGGCTATCCAGAAGGGAGTTGAAGATGTGTTCTCAAATTCACTTCATGGAGTTTGCATGTATCACTTGAGACCGAATGTTGTAGCAAAGTTTAAAAAAGCCGACGTTTCTACATTGTTATTCTGTGCGGTTAAGACTTATGACGAGGCAGTACACAAGTCTTGTATGAATCAAATCTTAAGTGTAGATACGGAAGCCTACAACTATCTTACTTGTGATGCAAGGTTGAACAGTGGGCTCGTGTGTACTTTCCTGGACGGCGATATAGTATCATGACTACTAACATCGCTGAGAGTATGAACTCGATTCTTAGAGATGTGAGAGAGTACCCCCATATGCCACTTTTGGATACAATAGTCACGAAGTTGTCAGATTGGTTTACCAAACGTCGTGATGTTGCTTGTAAGATGAATGGTCCTCTCATAAAATGGGCTGAGAAACTACTGCTAAAGCGCGACGAGTTGGCTCGGAGGTTCAATGTCCGAACACTACATCATTATACGTTTGAAGTCCTGGATGGTCAAAAAATGCAGTTGTTGACTTGAACGGAAATACTTGCACATGTCGGAGATTCCAGCTTGATCAAATGGCATGTGCTCATGCTTTGGCAGCGACCTCAAAAATTAATATGCCAAAATTTGGTATGGCATCCCCATATTACACATCCGAATATTTGGTACAAGCTATGCAGAGCCGATATATCCTTGTGCGATAATTTGGTTATCATTCTTTGGCGTTATGTCTTTGATGACCCCGCTTGGTCCTCTCCCTTGTCACCCTCTCCCCCATGTCACTTTGTTCTCCCTTATTACTCTTCTCCCCCGTCATCAATTTCCTCTTCCCCATCACTTTCATGTCCCTCTTGTTGTCGGAGAGTACCCCCGTGTCACTTTTGGATACAATAGTCACGAAGTTGTCGATTGGTTTACCAAACGTCGTGATGTTGCTTGTAAGATGAATGGTCCTCTCATAAAATGGGCCGAGAAACGATCGCTAAAGCGTGACGAGTTGGCTCGGAGGTTCAATGTCCGAACACTACATCATTATACGTTTGAAGTCTTGGATGGTCAAAAATGCGATTGTTGACTTGAACGGAAATACTTGCACATGTCGGAGATTCCAAATTTGATCAAATGGCATGTGCTCATGCTTTGCGGCTTCAAAAATTAATATGCCAAAATTTGGTATGGCATCCCCATATTACACATCCAATATTTGGTACAAGCCTATGCAGAGCCGATATATCCTTGTGCGATAATTTGGTTGGTTATTTATTCTTTGGCGTTATGTCTTTGACACCCTCCGCTTGGTCCTCTCCCTTGTCACCCTCTCCCCCCATGTCACTTTGTTCTCCCTTATTACTCTTCTCCCCCGTCATCAATTTTCTCTTCCCCATCACTTTCATGTTCCTCTTGACTGTCCTCTGCCTCATCACTTTCTTCCTCTTCATTATCATCACTTTCTTCCTCTCCTTTATCATCACTTTCATCTCCCTCAAAAGTTTTCTCTCCCTCATAATCACTATCATCTTCCCCAAAACTCTTCTCCTCTCCTCCAACACTTTCCTTCAATCCTCCAACACTGTCTTCTCTCCCAACACTTTCCTCTGCATCCTCTTCATCATCACTCTCAACATCCTTACAGCTCACCTTCTCCATCACTGCTGACGACATTGACTTAAGTGTCAGCATTTCCTCCTCAATCTTGTCAATTTTTTTGCTTATTTTTTCAAGTTGATTCAAATCAAAAAGTCCCTGAAACACACATGAAAATATATTTTCAGATTCAAATCAATTACCAAAAAAAAAACAAAAACATTTTAAAAGATGTCTGAATCACTTACATGCACAGATGGCTGTCTCGCATCCACATCGGGCTTGTTTTTGGTTCTCACTTCCCTTGTTCTCATCCTTCGTGGTGTCGACGCCTCAACATCCACATTTTCATTAGGCACATCTTCATCAGCTAAAACGGCTACCACTATTTCCTGTTGCCACTTTGCTACACTTTTGAAGTAGCCATAGCTCATTTCAGCACGAGAAGGCTTGAATCTATTGGACACTTTCACCTGTGTTCAATTCAATAAAGAATATTTAAATAAGTACAATATTGAAATCAAATAACAAGTTAAATATTTCATAATAAATAATAAATAAATTTGAAAAAACTTACACGTTCGGCAATAAGATCACCAGGCTTCAAGTTAAAAAAATATTTTTTAACGAGTCAGCGGTGGGAGCATCCTCAGCTTTCAGCGTAGAATCCGATGAGTTGCATCCAAAGAACCCGACATACGTTTCGCACACAATTTACCAACATCGGGCATCACTTTGCATGCCTTAACTTGTAAAGCATGTGTGAAATCGGAGACATCGAACTTCTCCATGTTGTGATCTTTCTTCTTTTCCGCCTTCTTCTTCTTCTTTCTCTTCCAAAACTTTTCTACCCTGTCGGACATGCATGATCTTATATCAGACAATAGGAATTCATAGGCAATGCGGCCCCACGGATATGCATTGAAGACCTTCAAATTATCCACCAAATATATGTATTTCTCATCCAGGTTTTTGGCGGGACCAGAGACCAACAGAACTCCGTACAACACATACGAAAGGGCCAATTTCAGTGTCATGATTCCTTTGCCTTTCTCCTTCGTTGCATGTTCTTTGCAAGCACTTACTACGTCCGACAAAAACACACTACTACTTTTACCAAAAAAAATTCACTATCTCGGGCTTTGATTGAATTGGTGGTTTAGGGCCAAATTCAAGGCCAATAATCAAAGCAAATTCTTCCGGCCCAAAGACAGACTGCTTATTGTTTATGTGAAAAACAATCTTGTCCGTGGAAAGACTATTGTCTTGTCGGAAGAGCAATTATAACACAAGATGCCCCTGGAACTGTATGGTATCGATTTCAAGTTCCAATGCATGAATTCTTGAATTTATCAATATTATCCCCCTTCAATCGCGCTCTAATCAGATCCATCGAATTGAAATAAGACCTACATGAGAGCTTCCCTTTAAACTGGTCTTTCTCCTTTGGAACGAGAGCCATTTTATCCCTATTAAACATAAAAACAACCCATTAGGTCGAAATACTAGTCGAACGTTGGTCGAAGCAATAATCGAAAAACAAGTAGTGGTCGACAAAATGATCCTAGGGTGGTCGTAGAAATAGTCGACATACATAAACTGCACATAAGGCATGAAATTAAAAGAACATAACTAATAGAGGTCGAAAAACGCAAAAAACATCCAAAATCAAACCCAATAAACTGATAAACATAAAAAATAAACTTCAAAATAACACTATCATGCTTTCAAACCGACATATAACCCATGAAACCGACTCAATCGCTTAATATTATTTTTGGGAAAAATGTCGAGATCTTTCACCCAAACCCAAAGAACCCAAAAACCATGAAAATTAAAAAAAAACCATGAAAATCAAAAAAAGTTACCAAAAGATGAAAACTTCAAGCATACTAAAACATATGGTCTGAAAAGGAAAAAAAAAAACATACAAAAATGCAACAAAAACCCATTAAGAAATTTATTGAGTAGATTTTGATGATACCATGTAAAACTTAAACTATGAAGTTGACACCCCATTTTCCTTGTAATTTGTATTGTAATAGATAGAAATTTGAAAAAAGCCGAGTCAAAGTCACTATGCCAAGGAATACAAGAAGTCAATCATGGAATGGATTGAAGACTCACGTGTGTCACCGAGTATGGCCAAAAAAGAAGTCAAGGACTCGATCAAGGAGTGTCGGTGAACAATCGTGAGAGGTGTCGGTCAAGTCAACTCAAGAAGCCAAGTCTCAAAGTTGAAGTGGAGAGTTATCCAACGACCGAGCCGACTCAAGTCACTCCTGGGGTAAAGACAACAATCTGTCGAGACAACTGACTTAGATCCGTTGATTAAAGTCAAGGATATTACTCGATATAGTAATATGTCAAAGCTGTCAGGTCTAAAGTGTTAGTCCCATATTTGTGCAAAAAGAATAAACCAATGGGAAACATTGCACCTTGTGTCAGGCACCTGCAATGCTGCGAAGACATTTAATACGATAAAATATCAACATCAAGGACTGCAACAAGACAAGCCAACGAACAAAAGTGACATTTGAAATCAGCCTTTCTCTTCAACGGGCAAAATTTCGAATATACACTATAAAAGGCTGAGGAAATTATTGAGAAAAGGTTACCTGAACCACGAACAAGCAAGCAATACTCAAGCATTTAATCTGCAATATTCTCAAGTACATTCAAGCAAATCCTCAAGCCTGAAACTCGAAGGAAATCGATCCAACACAAGTTGTGAAGGAAAGACAACTTCAAATCTGTTGAAGAGGAAACTTTTGAAGAATCAAAAGGGATCTACTTTCCAAGGAGGACTGTAGGAAGGTTCAAGGTCGAACCAGTATCAAGTTTGTTAGATGGCTTCGCGATCAAATCCAAGAACTTGAGAAGTGAGTCAAGAAGTAGCAAGACAATCGCCATGTGAAGAAGGCCTAGAGTCGCAAGAGAAGCCAACCGTGTGATCAAGGCTTTCTCTGATCATTAACCACTTTGTAAACCGATTCACATTACTTAGTGGATTTCTCCATGAGTTGGAGAAGAGAGGATTAGAAGAATTACACCATCTTCGAGCCTCTATAAAAATATTTGTGTCATTTACTTTCAGCACATTTATCTTCCTGCATATTTACATTATATCTGATGATAGAATCATATTTGTTGTCCAACTGATTAATAATCAAGTGCTAAAAATCAAGTGTTAAAACAAGCTAAAATCTAATCAAATGGTGTTAAATCTTCCGCTGATAAAACCAAACCAACCAAGTTAAGTTTAGGTTAAACAACCGAGTTATTCTATCAACAACTCTCTCGAGTCATTGAGTAGCTAACTTAGTCAATAACCAACTTAGTGTCCCTCAAGTACATAGTCATTTTAAGTCAACTCTTGTAATTTTAAAAGGACTAAAATCGAAAGTTTGGTAAGGTTTATTCAACTTCCCTTCTAAACCTTACTCACACCCTTTGGGACCTACAAAACCCTAGAAAACACTAGATTTAAAGAACAAGATAGCAAAAATCGAACTTACCAGAAATGTACTTCACTATGGACGCGTGAGTGAGAAAAATGAGACAAGTGGTAGATCTTGAAGTCCCGGTCGGAAGGGGGGACTAAGGTTACCAAGTGGAGTGTGACCACCAAACCCAGCCGCAGCAGAAGCAGGGAAAGGCCCAAGAAGAGACAACGCCGATCACAATACAAATCGAATCGCTTAAATTTTTTTGGGGAGCAGAGACTTGAGAGAGAGGGGGAGATAACTATTGCACTTTTATTTTCTTCCTCCCCAAAAGGTGAGAATAAGAGGAAAGAGATTGATTGGGGTCCTTTTCTTTACTAAGGGGTATCTTGGACATTTCACAGGAGTGAGGGGATATAATTAAAAGGATTTAGGTTGGGCGACATTTTCCCAAAAAATTGTAAAAAAGTGGCATTTCTCGCAAATTTCCTAAAAAAGCTCGCTTTTTTGTTGACTAAAATGAAAAAGGTCCTTTTTTTTGTTTTATTTCGATTTCTGAATCTGTAGAGTGTAGACGAAAAAAGTGCTTTTTTGTTGACTAAAATGAAAAAAGTGCTTTTTTGTTTTATTTCGATTCATGTCTCAGAGTATGAAAAAAAGTGCGTTTTTTGGAGAGTTGCTATTCAACTTAGCAACTTATGATATATAATATATATATTAAAAACAAATTCAGTTAACCGAAATAACCGAACCGAATAACCGAAAACCAAACCGAATTTTCGGTTCACATTGAATTTTTGGTTCCCATTTGGTTCAACCGGTTAACCAAATCACAGCACAACCCTACATAATCACTCCTAATTAGGGATTTTCAATTTTCCAACTGAATTAATTATGTAGATGTTGACATGATGCAAAATGAACATATGACATTTATTACAAAATGCATTTCATTGTGGAGGTTCGAATCTTTTGGTAATAGGATAGATGGGGATTTCTTGTGTGTTAGACTTAGTTTAAAATAATTCAAAATCCCGACTCATTGATACATATCTCTCGATTCACTTCCTTTTTAAACTTTAAGGACGGAGACAAAGTGGGACCCTAAAAAATAGATTCATCTTTTTTCCATTTCAGAGAAAGATCCACATCACTAATTTTGCCCTGACGGCCTCCGCATCAAATCCCATTTGACAGAGTGAAAAATAAAAGTCCTAAATTGTCGCGGTATAGTTATTTTTTACAATTTAGCTGTCCTCTTTTCCCTTCTAATCTATCAACTCATCAAAGGCCACAGTAATTTGTGCCTGCTATTCTTGTCCGAGAGTAAAAATGAAGATGATAAAACAATTGGATATAAATACGACACCGTTCAGGAGGATTCAGGAACTTCTCCCGCCACACACGGCTGTTTATGTTCGTTATCAGTCCACCACCTCTTCATCAATAGGCCGACCATTAGGCCCCTTTCGCTTTATTCACATATTTTCTATCAACCACTAGTTTGATTTGCAGCTTTCTCAAGAATCACAAACAATAAGTATGGCGAAAATGGTATATCCTCGGATTCTCACTCCCTCCTCCACATCTCTTCTTTTCCCATATACCCACTTTCAAAAATCACTTTTCTGTCCCCAATCTCTTGCAATTTCAACCAAGCCCATCTCTAAAGCTCGATTTTCAGGAAAGCCCGGTGGACCGTCGCTTATGACGAGAGCGTCTTCCACCGCCACCGCCGCCGTCGTGTCCGATGACATCGCGGATATTCTCGGAGAAGTTGGGATCTTCACCGCCGCAGGGGAGCCCGTCAAATTCAAGGATCTCTGGGATCAACAGGATGTAATATTAGTTAATTATGCACTTTAATTCTTCGGTAAAATTGCAAAATTGGTCGTGTAAGACTCTGGCCCATATTCCCTAATTCAGTGAGGTAGTGTGTGTTTTCAAGTGAAGTTTCTTGGCTTCAAAAGCTTTTTCCTTTTTTTTTTTTTTCTTTTTTGGCCGTAAAAACAAATTTCAATAAAGTACCATTGAATTGGGTGTTCAATTACACATAAAACATTGTTTACTTTCTTTTCGAACTTCAATATCGAATTTTGGATATTTCTTGGTTGAGCAGTGTGGAACTTATATATTTTTTAGGGATGATTACAAAACCTCCCTGAGGTTCTGGCTAATTACAAAAAAACCCATAAACTTTTGAAAATTACGAAAAACTCCCCGAGGTTGACTTTGTTTTACATTTTCCCCTTCATAAACAAAAAAAAAAAACATTTCAAAACCCCCTGATACTTACACAAATATTATAATTACCCCTAAAATTTAAGACAAAAGCAAATGTGAGGGGACTTTTTGTAATTTTGAAACATCTCCGTTCTTTTTTTGTAATTAGTCCAAACCTCAAGGAGGTTTTTGTAATTATCCCTATTTTTATGTACTTATTTCGTATGAGCCGAATCAATAGGATGAATCAAACGAGTTCTCGAATTATGAACCTTGTATTGTGCCTATTGCTTAGACCGATTCTAGAAAGTCATGTCGAGACGAATTAGGAAATCGAATAGGAACGAAAATACAAAGAAATGAAAGGGTATCGAATTCAATTTATTTGTGTTGTATCTCGAACCGAATCTTGTCTATTTCAACTTCAACTTGTTGTTCTTTCAACCAATTTAACCTTTCAAATCAAATATGTCTCAAGTATTAACATTTTCTTATTTCCTCTGGCAATAAAAGAATTTGTTTAGCTAATCAAAGGTTTTATAGATGTTACACCTGGTCCGGTGTACGCCTACTTGGTATAACCTACCATTCAAGTGTCTTATTTTCGCGGAGATGGGACACTTGGCCTTAATCCACACTCCTAATGGTGTAGCATGGATAATACCCTAGTCAAATTACGCATTCTAAAAGCATTTTGTCACTTGTTTATATAGTTTTTCAGTTGAACAAAGTATTTAAATTGATGTACACAAGTAGTGCGATTTCTCATTCGTTGAACTTCGTTGTGAACATTTTGATTCACCTTAGATGATTTTGTGCCCCAAATGAGTATTCAGGGAGGGTGGATGAACACTCAACTAAACTTGGCAAAAATTAACTTCTCCTCTTTGTTGAACAGCCGCGTTGGGATTGAATTTAGTTAAGCAGTGGTGCAATTGCTTTTAGAGTAGTCTTGCAGTTAAAAATGGTATTGGTTATGGTTTTTTGGAATTATAGCAGTCAAGTGTATTTTAAGTTATCATTCTAACAGAAGTTGGTATTATAGGACAGAGGAAATAGACTTGCTTAGAGATATAACATTGAAGTCGAATGCTGACAATTCTGAAATGTTTTTCTTTTTCTATCTTTTGTTTGGATCATGTTTCTATAGTTTCTCTTTTTAAGTTAGGTCACTCCATGTTTAATTATAATAATACATATATGACTAGTTAGATCACGCACATGTTTATAAGCATGCAACTTCAACAACTCTCGGGCTTTAAATGGAAGTTTCAGAAGTAGAAATACATCTTTTGTTCTGTTCTTAATTTCAGAATGTCATTAAAAACTTTTCTCTCCAGGGAGTGGCTGTTGTTGCACTTTTGAGACATTTTGGATGTTTTTGTTGGTAAATTACTAACTCCTCCCAGGTATTTTTATTTCACGAATACTGTGAGAATTTTGTGGCTCTTATCAAACTTGTTCTTTTCTTTCCGTATTTTAGCTGGGAGCTAGCCGCAACACTCAAAGAATCAAAGGAGAAATTTGACTTGGCTGGTGTGAAGCTAATTGCTGTTGGTGTTGGTACTCCTGATAAAGCTCAACTTCTTGCTGAAAGAGTAATTAATCTATCTTTTTGTTTATTTTTCCAAGGAATCTAACTATGCATATATATGAATAAGAGATCTGACTTCATGCACTTGGAGTATACTTTTAATTTGTGGATCATCATCTTCTTGTGGTCATTGGACGAGCATTTTTAGTGTAGCAACCTCACTTTGGAATGCAGATTATTTGATTGGGTTGAAATTTGATGCAGTTCTGCCTTTGATTGGACGACATTTTTAATTTAGGGATAGTTACACACACTACCCTTGAGGTTTGGTGATAGAGGCAATCAAGCACCTGCCTTTTTGGTTTACACTCAAGAAGGAAAGCAGATTATACTCAGCTTGATTGAGGGCTTTGCATGATTCTAGCAAATTAAATAGGAAGCTGAAATTATGGAATATAAATTAAGGGGCTGAGATTATGGAATAGAAATTAGGGGCTGTAATTATGGAATATTGTGTATAAATAATGGAGCTGGAACATTGTAGAGGGCAGACTGGAATTATCCTTTGTAATCGGCCTTTGGCTGGGCATAGATAATCCATCGGGAACTATCCCGGTCTTGTATTCCTCCCTTTATTCCTCTCAATAAATTTCAGTTGCCTCTTTTCTTTTAATTAGTGCTCTTAACTCTATCATTTTGGTCCGACCTGCCGGATCCCAGATCAGCCACTATACTTATGACAAACACTAGGATGGAAAGCCGTGTAGAAACGATGGAGAAGAGCATTGAATCAATAACAGAAGAACTGTGTCAGCAGCGGAAGAAATTAGAGAAGTTGGACAAGATAGAAGAAATGTTAGCCGCATTGGTTAAAGGGAAATCCGTCGAAGAAAGTGTTGGCGTTTCTCAAGTTACAGCAAGCGACGCAGTAAATGACGGAACAAGCACCGCAATCAAATTCCATTCCATCTATCATTTAATAACGAGCAACAACTTTCGGCAAAACGGGTGGAACTTCCAAACTTCAATGGGAACGACCCAGTCGCTTGGATCACCCGGGTGGAACAATATTTTCGGATCCAACGTACCAGAGAAGAGGCGAAGATGGAACTTGCCTTAGTTTGTATGGAGGGCGCCGCCCTACATTGGGTACGCTGGCTTCTAGATCGATCCCCCAACATGACTTGGAATCAGTTGTCTTACGAGTTGATGCGTCGATATGGGGAAATTCCTTGGCAAATCCATTTGAAGCTCTCGCCGCTACCAAACAGACAGGATCAGTAGACGATTATGTGGATGAGTTTGTGATGCGGGTTGCCTTAGTTCCTCGAATAACTGAATCGCAATGCTTAGGCCTATTCCTCAACGGCCTACGCGAGGAAATAAGAGTTCGACCGATCGAGGATGCGGTGGAGGTCTTCGATACCATGCATCTGGCAAGGGAGATTGAAAGAGAACTAAAGTGCTTATCTAATGATAGCTCCTTTCTTCGCAGAGAATCCAAGAAGTGGGCTGGAGGGTTTGGTCTCGGCTCAGACCATGGGAAAATTGTAATAAATGAAACTGGGCCACTGACTGGTGGGTTTAATTCTCAAACAACCATTTACAAAGGTGGTGGGCTTCAACAACGCTCAATGCTGCCATATTGAATCGACCCTCGAACGATGGGGCTAAATCAATAGTACCAGTCAACAAAAATAGAGGAACGAGGCAGATGACTCACAGTGAATTCCTTGATCTGAGAGCACGAGGACTATGCTTTAAATGTAAGGAACCCTACCATCCTTTACATAATTGCTCTAACAAATCCTTGCGGGTTCTCATAGCAGGAGCCGATGAGGAAGGAGAAATTGAGAGAATCTGGAGATAGCGAGAGAAGAGCAAGAGATTGGGAATCAGACTGGTTCAGAATTGCAACACTTGGATCTATCCCAATTTGCTGCGGCTGGAATTGATAATTCCCAAACAATGAAACTCATGGGTTCGATTGACGGAAAGATGTTTTGGTGATGATAGATAGCGGAGCCAGTCATTGCTTTATCTCTGATCGCGCTGCGAACCAACTGAAACTGGAAATTGACTCAAGTATTAACATTGGGGTTCGATTAGGGGACGGCCACCGTACAGATTCCATTGGTATATGCCGCAATGTTGTGTTGCGTCTTGGGCCTGCTGAGTTCTCAATTAATTTTTTTGTTTTTCCCTAAGCGGAGTTGATATCATTTTGGGTATTTCTTGGTTAGCCACGCTAGGCGATGTTCGAGCAAATTGGTCTAAAATGACAATGGAGTTTTCGTGACGAAAATAAAATTACCCTCTCTGGAAACCCATCCCTATTCCGAAAGTCGATAACTTCGTCAGCTCTTCACAAAATGTTAGATATCGATTTTTGTTGCATATTGTGGGCAATTGATAAAGATGTTTCCAAGTTACCACTACACTCTGAGCTTGAAGGACCGATGGCTGAACAATTATCCCAAGTGCTAAAGGAGTTTTCAGTCTTCAGTGAAGTCCAAGGTTTGCCTCCACATCGTGGAACAGATCACCGGATTCAGCTACGGCCTGGTATAGCCCCAGTCAGCGTTAAACCATACAGATACGGGCATTGGCAAAAAGAGGAGATGGAGAAGTTAATATCAGAGATGCTGGCAGCCGGAATTATTCAACCTAGTTCCAGTCCTTACTCCAGCCTAGTACTGTTAGTTCGCAAAAAATATGGCAGTTGGCGATTTTGCGCTGACTACAAGGAGCTCAACAAAGTAACGATCCCAGACAAGTACCCAATACCGATAATTCAAGAAATGTTAGATGAGTTGTACGGTGCATGTTTCTTTAGCAAGCTAGACCTCCAGACTGGATATCACCAAATCCGGATTGTCCTGGAAGATGCGCCAAAGACCGCAATCCGAACTCATTCAGGCTATTATGAATTTTTGGTAATGTCGTTCGGGCTAACTAATGCTCCAGCAACCTTCCAGGCAACCATGAATGACCTTTTTCGCCCATATCTTCGAAAATTTGTGTTGGTATTTTTCGATGACATTTTAATTTATAGCACGGGGTGGTCGGAACATGTTACTCACCTTCGCATAGTCCTTTCCATCTTACATAAGAACCAGTTTATTGCAAATAAAAAGAAATGTTCGTTCGGACAACGGTCAGTTGAATACTTGGGACACATTGTGTAGGCTTTCGGCGTGAAAATGGATCCAAATAAAGTTGCGGCGGTATTGCAGTGGCCGACTCCCAGATCAGTTAAAGGAGTTCGAGGTTTTCTAGGGCTAACGGGTTACTATCGAAGGTTCATAAAGTATTATGGTAAATTGGCCCTTCCCTAGACCAATCTTTTAAAGAAGGATCGGCCGAAGGCATTTCAGTGGACCGAGGATGCACAAAAGGCTTTTCTTGACCTACAGAAGGCCATCACTTCAGCGCCCGTGTTGGCCATGCCTAATTTCTCTCAACCATTTGTGATAGAGTGCGATGCTTCAGGGCGAGGAATCGGGGCTGTATTGATGCAATCGGGGAGACCAATAGCCTTCTTCAGCAAAACAATATCAGAGATTGGGCAAGCGAAGTCTGCATATGAGAGAGAGTTGATGGCTCTCGTCTTGGCGGTTCAACATTGGAGGCCATATTTGATTGGAAGAAAATTCCAAGTTCGAACAGATCAACGAAGCTTAAAACATTTGTTGCATCAGCGGATCACAACCCCAGCGCAACAAAATTGGGTGGCCAAACTTATTGGCTACGACTTTGAAATCGTGTACAAAACAGGAGCAAGCAACCGGGCTGCCGACGCATTATCCAGACAAGGGGAAGATGGTGAGTTTTTTGCAGTTTCGTTGCCACAGTGGGTTGACTGGGATACTTTGACTGGTGCACTCCGTAGTGACAAAGAATTACAAGAAATTATTAGGCGCTTGGAAACCGAAGATAATTATCGAGGCCCTTTCTCTCTAATAAATGGTCATCTGTTCTACCAAGGAAGAATTGTTATTCCTCGCTCCTCTCCTTGGACAGAAAAATTAATAGAAGAGTTCCATTCGACTCCGGCCGGTGGTCACTCGGGGGCATATCGTACTTATAGACGGTTAGCAAGTAGTGTTTATTGGAAGGGAATGATGAAACAGATTCAAAAATTTGTTGCCGAATGCTTAGCTTGCCAGAAAAACAAATATGAAACTCGAACCCCGGCGGGACTCCTACAACCACTGCCTATTCCAGAGCGAGTTTGGGAAGATATTAGCATGGATTTTATCACCGGTTTGCCACGTTCCAACTCGGTGGACTGCATTTTTGTGGTTGTGGACCGGTTTACAAAATACGGACATTTCATGGGGCTAAAACATCCTTTCACGACCAAAAGGGTGGCTGAGTTATTTGCCAAAGAAGTCATTCGGTTGCATGGGGTACCACGATCTATTGTGTCGGATCGAGATCCTCTGTTTATGAGCAATTTTTGGACTGAAATGTTTAGGGCAGCTGGTACCAAGCTGAAAATGAGCATAGCGTACCACCCGGAAACCGACGGCCAGACTGAGGTTCTTAACAGGTGTTTGGAAACATATCTCAGGTGCTTTGTGTCAGAAAAACCGAATCAATGGGGAAAATGGCTCCATTGGGCTGAATTCTGTTACAACACAAGTTTCCATTCAGCAGCGGGATTAACTCCTTTTCAATGTGTTTATGGTCGACCTCCTCCCACACTACACCAGTTCCTTCCGGGAGAAATCCGAGTTAAGGCGGTCGCTGAAGAATTGATTGAGCGAGATGAAGTGTTGAAAGAGTTGAGATGGCACTTGGAGCGCGCTCAACAAAGAATGCAAAGGGCAGCTAACAAACATCGAAGGGATGTTAACTTCCAGGTTGGAGATAAAGTTCTGCTCAAGATCCGGCCACATCGCCAGTCTTCTCTTTTTCAAAGCTCTAATCCAAAGCTTGCACCTCGTTTTTATGGCCCCTTTGAGATCATTGGCAAGGTAGGCCCAGTGGCGTATCGACTGAAACTACCCGAATCTTCTCGCATTCACCCGGTTTTTCATGTGTCTCAATTAAAACCGGTATCAGGGAATCACACTGTGGAGGATACCTTTCCTCCTCAATTAACTACGGATGAAATAGTATTTTATCCCGAAACAATTCTACGATCCCGCGTGGTTTGGCGTGAGGATGATAGAGTTCCCCAATTATTGGTCAAGTGGCGTGGGCAAACCGAGGAAGAAGCAACATGGATAGACGAAGCTGATTTTAGAGGGCAGTTTCCCTCTTTCAGCCTTGAGGACAAGGTTGTTTCGAATGGGGAAGTATTGATAGAGGCAATCAAGCACCTGCCTTTTTGGTTTACACTCGAAGAAGGAAAGCAGATGATACTCAGCTTGATTGAGGGCTTTGCATGATTCTAGAAAATTAAACAGGGAGCTGAAATTATGGACTATAAATTAGGGGGCTGAGATTATGGAATAGAAATTAGGGGGCTGTAATTATGGAATATTGTGTATAAATAATGGAGCTGGAACATCGTAGAGGGCAGACTGGAGTTATCCTTTGTAATCGGCCTTTGGCTGGGCATAGATAATCCATCGGGAACTATCCCGGGTCTTGTATTCCTCCCTTTATTCCTCTCAATAAATTTCAGTTGCCTCTTTTCTTTTAATTAGTGCTCTTAACTCTATCATTTGGGGTAATACATAAAAACCTAGAAAAGTTTCAAAATTACAACAAAAAAGTCCTGAAGTTTGATTTTGTGTTAGATGTAAGAGGATAAATGTAATATTTTTACAAATATGAAAGGGGTGTTTGACATGTTTTAGCTTATGAAAGGGGTAAATTGTAATATAGAATCAAAGCTCAAGGATATTTGCAATTTTCTAAAACCTCTAGGTTTTTTGTTAATAGCTTAAACCTCGGGGTCGTTTTTGTAATTATCCCTTTAATTTATTCAAAACGTCAATGCCATTAGTTTTCTGACTTTCTAATTCGTATGTGTCTATGCTTAAGAAAAGGGATCACAAGCGCTGGAAATCCTTTTTCTTTGTGTAATCACTGAACCAACTTAATATTCACTGATCTTCTAATACCAATTATTATGTACCAACAGTTACCGTTTCCGCTGGATTCTCTCTACTGCGACCCTGATCGTAAGGTAAAACTTCTTCGTGCAAATTGAGTTCATAAGATTCACGATAGACGCGAACTAATTGCTGATATACCTTTCTGGAATTTCAGGCATATGATGTTTTGGGCTTGTATTACGGTATTGGCCGTACATTTTTCAACCCAGCTAGTGTATTTTTCTCAGCCTTTTAAGATAATTTTTAAGATTTCTCATTACAATCAAGATATTGATTTTTGCTTGACCATAGATTGCTGTATTATGTAAAATTATACAGGTAAAAGTATTTTCAAGATTCGATGAACTGAAAAAGGCTATGAAGAACTATACAATTAAAGCCACCCCAGATGATAGAAGTAGCGTCTTGCAACAGGTTTGATTTATCTTCCTCAATCTTTGTAACTTCATTTCATGAACTTGTTTATAGCTCGATCGTCCAATAATGCATTCCACTGCATCTGATTATTAGGGAGGAATGTTTGTGTTTAAAGGAAAGCAGTTATTATATGCAAGAAAAGATGAAGGGACTGGTGATCATGCTCCGTTGGATGATATCTTCAATGTCTGCTGCAATGTTTCTACTGCTTGAGAGGCCTTAAAGTCCATCCATCGTCACTTGATTACCTGTTGCTTTCACCGTTCGATCAATTATTCCGTTGGTTGATGCATGGACGTAGCTAGGATTTCCGGCCAGTGCGGTCAGAATTTTATTCATTTTGGCACGACGAATGTCGAACCGATATATGAAAAAAATAGAAAAAGGAGGTAAATATGAAGGTGGTACTTACAACAATTATGTGTGGGTTTTCATAATCTCCAATTATGGTTTCTCTAGAATGAACTTCTTGAATAGGTGACTATCCAAAACATATTCTAAATTAACTACCAAACAACTATTATTATTATTATGGAATAGACTTATATACAAAAATTCATTGGAAAAATACTTCCAAAAAAAAGCTGTTCGTGATCAAGTTTGGAACATATGTATATATATATATATATATATATATATATAACAAGAAGACAATCATTTATCCACTAATATACTTTAACCGAACTGGTAATTCTTAATATTTTGAGCCAAGACAAGAAGGTTTATTGGATTTTTAAATTTAACTCGGTTTTTTTTTATATGAACTAAACTTTCGATCAATTGAATTTCCAGTGCGGTCCAACTCAAATTTAACAGGGTCACTCCGAGATCGAGTGCGGTCCGCCGACCACACTCGTCCTTAGGTAGCTTCGCCCATGGGTTGATGTATGATCTTATCGTAACCTACTGAAAACGAGTTGATGTCTGAAAGGGTTGGTGCACATTTTGGTAGCGTTTGATGTCTTTTTTACTCCATAACTTCTGTAATCATGTATAGGACATGGACTATGCCCGGGTATAAATACTTATATGTATGACTATAGATACCAAGTACTTAGAAATTGTAATATAAATTTTGTATGGATTGTAAAATCAATTTGAACTACTTTTACTATCTTGTGATCATTGTTGTTGTTTCATGTGATGATCATTGTTTTTATGTATTAGTAGGTAGGTGAATTTTGTGTGTATATTTTCACTTGGGCAAAATTTGTTTCTAAGAAAGGGAAAATGTCATATAGTTGCATGAACCAATTATCTACATTTGGATCCTATTAACCAATTAATCAAGTGGGGTGATGTTTCGTTGGAAACTCAACCCCAATGCAAATTAGGCTTGCGAAAATTATAAATCAATTAAATACAAAAATGAATTTATATAATATTTTGTACATCGAATCAGAATAATAACTGGGTCATTGGGTCACTGATCCAGCCTACTAAGCCGTTCCTAAAAATGCCCTGTACATTCTCATATATATACACACACAAGTACAAATATAAAAAAACTAACAAAATACACATAAAAATAAAAATTAAATTAATAAATTATAATATCCGAATATATATATATCTATATATATATATATATGTAAATCGAATATAAGAAGAAGTATATGCAATTTTACTAAACATATTTTACTTTAATTTTTGTAATAAAACAACGAAAAATTATTTACTGAAAAAACATTTGAATCGGGTTAATGGGGTTGCCGTTTTTCAGGGTTTTGTCGGGTTTGACTGGTGGCAATGATATTTTAGCTATTTGATTTAAATACATAACCGGATCGCCATCGATCGATTTCCTGTTAAACCAGTCGAACTGGTCCGAGATTTCAAAACATTGCAAACAAAAATAAAGGGAAAAAAAGAACCCCCTCCCTGTGAAAAAAAAAAGTGAAACACACAAAACAAAACCAATGATTATGAAGCCTGGTTTGTGATTACTTCCAAAGTAGCAGTGAGCTATAGGGGTTCGAGTAAGTTGATGCTTATTAATTGAAACACGGAAGAATGACATAAATTTCATGTTCACTGGTTTCCAGTTACATTCATGAATTATTTTTTGGAGTGAATAAAGGAAGCTGAGTTCTCAATGGTTGTTTCAGTAGTAGATAATAATACATTTGAGTTCAACTTTTTTTTTTTTTTTTTTTTTTTTATCAAACGATAGACTTTTTCATTCAAAAGAAACTCGAAACAAGATTACAACTTCGCGAAGCCCACTGGCTTAGAACCGAATTGGCGAACAGAGCCAATCGGGGAAATGATCATCCCAAAACTGAAAATCAAGGCTATCAATGGCCGAAAGAGCTAATCTATTACAGATATTCCTACTCTTCAAGTCCATAAAGTCGAAAATACAAGAATCAAAAAGATAACATAAAAGGAAGATGTCTTCGGCTATTGACATTTCACCGGGAATGAAGGATCCCTTGGTGTTGAGTTTATCCGCAATTTCCTTTTCATCTACTTTTATAATAACCTTCTTGATTCCTTTAAAAAAAGCAAAGCACATTGCTTGTCTAATCCCTGCTAAGTGAACTTCCACTTAATGATGCAAATCATTCCTAGAACTAGACCAAGCATAGATCAATTTGTCATCTTTGTCCTTAATCCAACCACCAATCCCAAAATAGCATCCACTTTGAACTACACCACTGACCACATGAAATGTGGGTCCTAGTTCATTCAAAAAGTCACTGTGCTTAGAAGAAAATGTGCAGATTTGTATGGGTTGCTGCATGTTTCTCTTTTCAGCTTCTGTTGCATGTTTAAACTCCAACCACTCGCAAACAGCTCGATCAACGATCTCCTTTTCAGTCCAAAATATCCTTTCAAAAATCCAAATATTACGTGTTTTCCACAACCACCAAAGTATATAAACTGAGAGTTGTATACGGTCTTGGGAAACACTACTCTTGTCTAATTCGCAAACATCATACCACCAACGTTTGATAGGAAAAGAATCCCCTGAGAGATTGCTCCACCAAACTGGGGCTAATTTCCACACTGTTTTGGCTCTGTTGCATTGGAAAAATAAGTGAACCAAAGTTTCTTCCTTAAGACCGCATACTGGGCAAATTTCTGAGCATGGAATATTCCTCATCTTAAGTTGATCAGCAGTTGGGAGAGAATTATGCAGGCATCTCCATAAGAAGTGTTTAAGTTTGCCTTTAATTCTCAAAGTCCAACATCTGTTCCATAGGGCTCTCAATTTTTTTGACCCCTCACTAGCTTCAGGCTTGTCCATCTTGAGCTTCTTGGCAAGGATAAGAGCTTTGTAAGCTGATTTCACTGTGAAGTTTCCATGTCTCTCGAGATGCCAAGTCAGTCTATCTTTCCCTCCATTAGGAACAATGGGTATCTGCAAAATATGGTTAGCATCTTCCAAACAAAAAATATGAAAAACAAGATCTCTATCCCACCCATTCCTCTCGGAGTTAAGTAACTCGTACACCCAGAAAACATCAGGCCCCTCTGTGTTATTAGGGGAGGGAGAAAAGTGATTCATCACGGGGATCCAAGGGGATTCCCAAACTCTAATGGATTTCCCGTCACCCACTTTGTATCTAATACCCAAAGAGAGAGTATGTTTAGCTTTAATCCAACATTTCCAAAGCCAAGAATCCCCACTTTTGGCCTCTATATTGAGCAGACCCCCTTTTGGGAAAAACTTGGACTTCAGAAATTTACTAACAAGTAGATTGGGTTGAGTGACAATTCTCCAAAGTTGTTTTGCTAGAAGAGCATTATTGAAAAGGGAAATATCTTGAAAGCCCACCCCTCCCACATCCTTGGACAAAGTAAGCTTATCCCAAGCCACCCAATGAGTTTTGTGCTTATCATTACCCCCACCACCCCACCAGAAGGAAGTAGTGAGTTGACATATTTCTCTACAAATGGAAAGGGGAAGCTTAAAACAGGACATAACATAGTTAGGGAGACTATTGACCACAGCTTTGATTAAGACCTCTTTGCCTGCTTGTGAGAGGAAAGTATTATTCCAACACAAAATTCTTTTTTTAACATTTTCCAAAACATACTTGAAAACCTCTCTTTTTGATTTGCCAATGACCATAGGGAGACCAAGGTATTTGGCACAGGGCTGGGCAGAGATGCCTTTGAGGATAGAGCAAATTTCAAGCTTAACAGAACTATGGGTATTTTTGCTAAAGAAAACTGAAGACTTGTCTAAATTAACTTGTTGACCCGAAGCAATACAATATCTATCCAGAATGTTGTTTATCACAATGGCCTGGTTCACATTAGCTTCACAAAAGATGATAGAGTCATCTGCAAAGAAAAGGTGGGTGACCACTGGACCCTTACGGCAAATTTTGAGACCATGGAAGATAGACTGTTTTTGGGCTTGAAAGATTAAATTAGAAAGAGCTTCAGAAAGGATGATAAATAAATAAGAAGAAAGGGGATCACCTTGTCTAATTCCTCTTGTGGGAGAAATAAAACCAGAAATCTGACCATTCACATTGAAAGAGAAAGAGGAAGAATTAATACAAGATAATATCCAATTAATAAATACCCAGTCAAATCCCATCTTGCTCATAATCAATCCAAGAAATCTCCATTCCACTCTATCGTATGCTTTGGACATGTCAAGCTTAAGTACCATGAAAGATTTCTTATTATTACGAAGACCATTAAGGTAATGAATGCATTCATGAGTGATTACCACATTGTCAATAATTTGCCTACCAGGAATAAAGGCTGATTGGTTCACACTAATGCAAGAGCTCAAAACAGATTTTAGTCTATTGGCAATGATTTTAGAAATAACTTTATAGGTCACATTGCAAAGACTAATAGGACGAAAGTGACTCATAGCTGTGGGATTTTTAATCTTGGAGATGAGAGTAATAACCGTCTGATTAACACTCTTGAGCATCTTGCCAAACACAAAAAAGTTTTTTACAGCTTCACACAACTTGACAGAAATAATGGGCCAAAATTTTTGGAAAAAGAGAGGAGTCATACCATCCAAGCCAGGTGCTTTATTCGGGTTGAGCTCGAATAGGGCTTTTTTGATTTCTTCAGTCTCCACAGGCTTGGTCAGATCATGATTCATTGAGGTAGAGATAGACTGAGAAATCCCATTAAGAATGCTCCAATCATGTGGGGGGTGAGATGAACTGAACAAATTCTGGTAGTAGCAAGAGACCTCAGATTTAATAGCCTCAGGAGTATCACAGAAAGACCCATCGATTCTAACAAGCTTCTCAATGGTGTTCATCTTTCTTTTTTGAATGGTACAAGAATGGAAGAATTTGGAGTTTCGATCCCCCTCCTTGAGCCAACTCAATCTAGCCTTTTGACTTCAATACATTTCCTCATCTTTATATGCTTGAGCCAACACAGATTTAAGACATGTCCATTCCTTCCAATTTCTGCTGGTTTCTTGGCCTTTAAGAGAAGACATCCTTTCTTTGCATTTTTCGATGATTTCAGCAGAGTTGGACTTCTTGCTTTTAGACCAATTAATAAGAGCAACTCTACAAAAGCTAATCTTCTTTTGAATCTGAAAAAGCGGGGATCCGCAAACAGGTTTACTCCAAGCAGAATTAATGACCTCGTCGATTCCATCCCAATTCAACCATCTTTTGTCAAAAGTAAACCACTTAGTGCCATGATATTTTCAGCTAATAATATCTAACAGAAGTAAGCAATGATCAGAAGATTGCTTCTCCACATGAGTGATCGAAGTATCAGGATATTTAAGGAGCCATTCTGGAGACCCAAAGAATCTGTCTAACCTTTCCTCCACGAAGCCTTCACCTTCTCTGTTATTAGCCCAAGTGAAGGGATGACCTTGAAACGCGATTTCCCCCATACCCATATTACCAATAAAATCTCTGAAACCCTGAAGGCTAGAGCTGCTCCTGATTCTTCCACCCTTTTTATCCTCTAAATCCGTCAAATCATTAAAGTCTCCCCCAATAATCCAAAAATCACCCCATTTAGTCTTGGCATTATTCAAAAAAGCCCACTGCTCCTTTCTGATATTAAGATCTGTGCTAGCATAAATCAATATTACCCAAAGACTATGTTGTATTCCTTCAAAGTCCAATTCAACCTCCATACAAAATGAGAGAGAGGATTTGTTTGATTGTAATCTTTTCAGACCAAAGAGCTAAAAGGCCGCCACTTTGTCCAGTGGGATCAACACAACTCCATCTATCTCTAAATTTTAACTTCTTACAAACCGTACTCACAAAAGCTCTTTTTTTTTTTTTTTGTTTCACTAAGGAAAATTAAATCAGGGAGATGGTGTCTGATAGACTCCTTCAGCTGGGAAATTGTCGAGGGTCCTCCCAATCCTCTACAATTCCACGCACATACCCTCACTGATCACTTTGGGCCCAATTATGGCTGGCCGCCTCCACCTTATTTGGATAATTCTGGGATATTGTCACTGTGTTACTGAGTTTGGGTTTTTGAGATCCTCTGTTATAGGCATATTGTCATCATCAATCATTTCAATAGTTCTCTTTTGCCCACATAAAGCTTCAGATTTAATATTCATGAAATCCATTGGCACAATATCTGAAGGTCCAACTGCTCCCTTTCTTGGAATTCTTCTGCCCCCTTTGCATTTTTAGCCTTTGCATTTTGAATCTCTGTACCATTAGACTGAATTTCTTTCAGGGGACCCTGTTTCCGGTGGCTTTAACTCTGATATCTACTAATTCCTGATTTTCATTGTCCTGGAGATCGTTCTGATTTTCCTTATCATACTCATGTTCCATTAAGCATTGAGAATGATGGAAAGACTGAGGAGTAATACTACAAGGAGGGAGGGATCTGCGCGACCTAAGCTCAATACCAATGCTCGAACCCTCGACTGCAGAAGGGAGTGGGTTGATAGCATCTTCCGCTTGGGCTTCGAGAGGTAATGAATATTCAGAAAAAGGTCCATCCTTCTTTTGGGTACCCTCCTCCCTATAAGAGACCTTGGTCGCTGCTATTTCTGAAACTTTCTCGACCTCTGTTATGTTAAGGTCTGGCCTCAATGGCTTATTGTCTTTAGCAGTCTGTGTGTAGGAGTTCTTGTGGGGATGTCTCAAAGCTGAAGAATCCAGAGCTCTTAACCACTCACCAAATTGTCCCTCACTAAGAGTATTCTCTTTGATATCATCTCTTTTTTTCTGGCACAATTTATCCAAGTGACCAACCACCCCACAGTAGCTACAAAATCCTTGTAAGTTTTCGTATTTGAAATCCACCCAACAGGACTCCCCCAAGCTTGATAAAGGTTCCACGGAGCAGGGGCTTCGCAAGGTCGATTTCCACGAGCACCTTGATGCATCTCCCTTTCGAACTACCTGATTCTGGTATAAGAACATCCAGCACCTTCTCGAATTTAATACCAATCTTTCGTCCAGTTTCCATAGTAATCCAATGATATGGTAAGTTCCAAACTTGTATCCACAGGTCAACCGATGTAAAGGAGTCGACATGGTCTAAGATATTGTCATACCACTCCCTTAGAAGTAGATATTGATTTTCGAACGACCATGATTTTCCTCCAAGGACCTTGAGTTTATCTCCTGAGACGCAAAAACAAACTGGAACAGATTTTGTCCGATTTCCCGTACAGAGAAAACCTCTTTCGTTTGCCAGATGCTTAGCAGGGTATTACGAAGACCAGCGAAGTTCGATTTTTTAGATCCAAAAATTTTGCCCAGCAGACTTCGCTCGCACTCTTTTTGCTCTTAAGAACATCTCTTTCTTCCATAGATACTTCCACTTTTTCCTCTGAGGAGAGACAAAAGAGTTTCAGTTTGTCCACTATATCATGCTCCATTCTTATGAGTGAATCTCAGCCCTTAGATCTACCTCAAGAATCACGGATCTAGCCACTTGGAGACTGAAAAACAAAAACAAACGACAAGAAAGGAAAAAACAACAAATAGGAAACAAAAAAGCAAAAAAAAAGAAAATAATGGTAAATGGTGTTATATAGCACAGGACCACAAGCTGGCAAGAAATAAATGGTTAATAATCATGGTGGGTGGGGAAGGAATATTGAAAAAACATGGCATTAATGAAACAGACAAACAAGAAGTCAGCAAATGCAGATTAAAAAATGAGCTTACTAAACTATTATGATAATTCATAATGCAAAAGAGAATCTTTCATGACCCATCACCATACACGCGTCCGCTATGCATCTCGACAGCTTGAAATCCATGGAGAGTACTAAGGATTGATAAAAGCTCGAACGGAATCCGCTTGGTAAGGACAGGGAGGCTGACAAAAGGAAGGAAAAAAAGACACAAAACTAGGGTTCCCTCTTAGAGAGAGAAAATATGCACTCCAACTGATGAGGTCAAAATGTTACAGAGAAGTCAAGATTGCCATACCAGAAAACCCTATTCAAGAATTGATTAAACTCAATTGCCTTCTGAAAAACCTCCTTCACGCCGGCCATTTCTCAGATGCCCTCCATCTCTTCCAACAAATTCACTCGTCCCACCAAATAAAACCTGACCACTACACTCTATCGACCGCCATCACCGCGTGTGCCAACTTACAGGAGACTAGAGTAGGCGCTCAACTCCATGCCCACTCCATTCAATCTGGGCTTAAAATCTTTCCTCATGTTACCAATACTCTCCTTTCACTATATGCGAAATCGCGGGATTTGGTCTCGGTTAAAAGGGTCTTCGATGAAATAGTAGCACCTGATGTTTATTCACATACGACGCTCTTATCAGCATGCACAAAGCTCGGTGAAGTTGATTATGCTCGTCACGTGTTTGATCAAATGCCTGAAAGAAATGTGGCCGTTTGGAATGCAATGATCACAGGGTGCGCGGAAAACGGGCATGACTGGATTGCATTTGATTTTTTCCACAAAATGCATGTCTTGGGTGTAAAAGGTGATAATTATACTTTTGCTAGTGTTTTAAGTTTATGTTCTTTAGAGCAGTTTGATTTTGGGAGGCAATTACATTCTGTAGTAGTAAAGACCGGGTTTTTGAGGAGGGTGTCGGTGATTAATTCTTTACTTACTATGTATTTTAATTGTAAAAGGGCTACAGATGCTTATGGTGTATTTGAGGAAGTGGGCTGTGAAGTTGGAGACGAAATAACTTATAATGCAATTATAGCTGGTTTGGTAAGCATGGAAAGAGATGAGGAAGCTTTATTGATGTTCAAAGATATGAAAACTGTCGGTCTAAAACCAACTGAATTAACTTTCGTGAGTGTTATGGGAGCATGTTTCTTCTTGGTAATTGCTAGTCAGGTACATGGTCAAGCCATAAAGATGAAGTTTGAAGACTGTACTTCTGTGAGCAATGCAGCAATAAGCATGTATTCTAATTGTGGGGACATAAATTCAGCTTATTTGGTTTTTAGAAGGTTAGAGAAAAAGGATGTTGTATCGTGGAATGCTATTATAGCAAGCTATGCTGAAGAGAATTTGAATAAAGAAGCGATGCTTGCTTACATTCAGATGCAAAGAAATGACATAGAACCAGATGAATTTACGATCGGAAGCTTGTTAACAAGCTCCAATTAAGCTAGAGGTAATTGAGATGATTCAAGCAATTGCAATAAAAAGGCGCTCATCTTGAAAGTTGCAATTTCAAATGCATTAGTTTCTGCCTTTTCTAGGAATGGTGAAATAGAACAGGCGAGCAAACTCTTCTATGACATGCACTCCAAGAACTTGATATCCTGGAATTCTATGATTTCTGGATTTCTAATAAACGGGTTGCATACACATGCTTTGCAGCATTTTTCGAAATTGCTGCTATTAGGATTAAGACCAAATCACTACACTCTAAGCCTTGTTTTGAGCATTTGCGCTAGCATTTCAGATTTACAGCATGGAAAACAGGTCCATGCGTACATACTGAAATTCGGGTATTTCTTTCATACGTTGCTTGGTAATGCTCTCATTGCATTGTACTCCAAGTGTGGTGCTCTGTGTTGGTCTTTGAGAGTTTTTCAAAACATGATAGAAAAAGATACTGTATCTTGGAATTCAATAATTTCTGCTTACGCAGAACATGGAGAAGGCAAAAAGCTATCGATTGGTTTGAGGCTATGCAATGTTCAGGTGCAGCCACACCAGATAATGCCACCTTTACTGTGGTGCTCTCAGCTTGCAGCCGATCAGGTTTGGTTGCTGATGGTATTCAGATTTTCAATTTGATGGTGAATGGTTATGGTATTGAGCCTGAAGCAAACCATTTTTCTTGCATCATAGATCTCTTGGGTCGAGCTGGATTTCTTGATATAGCGGAGAGACTGATTAAGAATA
This sequence comes from Rehmannia glutinosa, assembly GCA_016081115.2. NCBI lineage: Eukaryota > Viridiplantae > Streptophyta > Magnoliopsida > Lamiales > Orobanchaceae > Rehmannia > Rehmannia glutinosa. The sequence goes on along the minus strand of JABTTQ020001703.1, from coordinate 146,427 downwards.
GGGGTTTTGACATTGACTCTGGTGTGTGGTGGACATTATTCAGTTTGTGCGCAGCTCATGGGCATATACAGCTGGGAACTATAATTGCAGAATTTCTTCTTGAAACGGGTAAAGAAGACCCTGCGGTTTACGTTCATCTATCCAATCTTTACGCTAATGCTGGAAAATGGGAAGATGCGGCTAATTTGAGGGAATTAATGAAGAAGTATGGTGTGATGAAGCAACCTGGAAGCAGTTGGATCACATCGTGAAAACCACATCTTAGGGAGCCTGACTTGTATGCTCAAATCAAGAGCAATGAGAGCCATCATGCTTTATACTCTACTTGTGGATGTCACTGGTGCAATTTCAAATTATGAATAGAACCTTTAGTGTATATGCGACCACTTGCATGGTACTCTAAGGAGGCTTAAGGAACGATGCATCGAAGCGTTCAAGGATGTTCAAATAGTTTACTTGCTGGTGTTTCTAATGCGGCAAATAATCATACTGATATTTCCAGGAGAAAGACGTGGACTCGCTCAACAGATTTGTCCTGCAGTGACAGATCTTGGTAAGAAAATTATAGAAATATAAGGCCTTGTTTGTTTATATTTCCAATGGCCTCTTTCCAGTTTCCAACTATACATAAAAGTGGAATCATGTTTGTTCATAAAATTTCCAATGGAAATCATCATTTTCATTTTATATTTTTCACATAAAACAACATCTCAAACCTATAATTTCTATTCTTAAACCTATACACTACCCTACATCACTCATCATTACTTATCAATCACTATTCTCATATTTTAACCCAATTATATGTGGGACCCACCATTACCAACTTTATCTACTTAAAATATTACTATTTTTAAATTATAACTATCTAATGAGACCCACTAACTTAATCTTACAAATATAATATTATATATTCAAATTAAAATATTGAAGTGGACCCCACCACTACCAACTTTTCAATTATTATATACATAAAATAATATTTCAAAACTACTCAAACCAAACACAATCTCATTTCCAACCCTACATAAAACACATTTCAATTCATTCATCCAAACACAATCCCAATTTACACACGAAAACCAATAAATTCTCAAAATTCTATTTCCAACTCCAGAAACTAACCATGGAGACATAAACAAACAGGCCCTAAGTTTCCAATTTTTATCTTATATGCAATTTTTCCCTATTGTAAGTTCCCTTTCCTTTTCGGAAAGCATATTAAGTTCGTAATTTTTCAGTGGTGTGGGAAATTGAGATATGATACTGATCCATTGTAAAAGAAAGGATAACTTACTGCTTTGTGATGGTGTACTTTCTGTTACTTATCTCGTTTTATCTCTTGTTATATTCTGCTTTGTAAATTGTTCCAATTTCGTGTCGACACAGTCTCATCTTCTTTTCAAATATATGACCATTTAGACCGAGGGGCAAGGTGCTATCTGAAGAAATGCAAATTTTGAAATAGTCTTTCCTAGTAAAAACCAACACGTGCCTAAAGCTTTTATATTTTGCTTCTCCTTCAACAGATCAGAGCCTTTTTTATATGGGGAGGGGTCTCCTCCTTTTGACACAAATACAAGTTTGCTCTCTCCCAGAGCTCATGGCTTCTATTTATATATGGTTGAGAATATTTATAATGATTTTTCTTTAACAGTAGATTAGTCGACATGATTTTTCTTTAACAGTAGATTAGTCGAGGATCAAGTAGCTTTACATTCAAGTCAGTCCTGTATTCAGTTTACATGTGTCATTCATCGATATGATCGGTAAATGGTAATATATAGTTCCATCAGTGTATATACGCTTGCAATGAATCTATTTCTACACATGTACTCTTTTGTTAATCTCTTATTTTCACAATGAGACAAATATTTGTCGTTCTTATTATAACTTTAAATCCTTATTTTCTTTCTATTACATGCAGCTGTTTGGGCCGTCAACGGGAAAAACAGTGTCTGATAACTAGATTAGTTCTCAGACATTTGTTGATGCTACGTTGATTTGACTGGTGGGGCTCGATAATATGCTGGATCGGTAGATGGGAAGAACATTTTAGTAACTCCTTCTTCCTTTATAATGGGGAAGATGATACCTGATGCGCCCTGGAAAACGATGTGTCAGCTAGAGTCGGTCTAAGAGAAGGTAACTTGATATCATGGTTCTAATATCAGTACATTGTCAATTGCCAAATTTCAATTGAAGAATCCTGTTAAAATCAAGGAGCAAATACTTTCTGGGGTTGATTACAAAAATACCTTTGATGTTTAGTCTAAAAACAAATAACTCTATTATCTTTCAGAATTACGAATACTCCCTTAATATTTTTTTCTATTTTACAAATTGCACCATCAATAGGAGTTATTTGTTAAGCAAATATTAGGGTTTTTGTAATACTTTAAGGGGTATTTGTAATTTGGATCATTACAAAAGCCCTCCTGAGGTTCGGGCAAATTACCAAAAAAGCCCCTTGATGTTTAATTCCGTCTTACATTTTCCCCTTCATAAGCAAAAGATATTTAAAAAAAACCCTAATATTTATAAAAATATTATACTTACTCCCTTAAATTTAAGACAAAATCAAACCTAAGGTTTTTTTTTTGGTAGTTTTAAAACATCTCTAGATTTTTTTGTAATTAGCCCTAATCTCAGGGATGTTTTTCTAATATCCCTTAAGATACTTGGGTTATTTTGTAATTATAAGGGTAGTTTTTGTAATTATCTCTACTTTCTGGAAAATCAGGGACTAAATAAAGAAGTCCCTCACCAGATTATGTGGAACTCGGAAGTGTAGTTAAGTTGGATATGTACTCAAGACATACCGAAATTAATCTGACTACGCTCCACAATCGCTTGGGAGTAGGAAATGGAATCAACAGACGACCAACACCATATATACCAGCAGCAGAAAAATGGAGCAGTAAGCTCATCGGGCGAAGATTTAGGCCACTAAGCAACGAAACAGGTCCTTTCGCGAAAACCCCTCCAATGCTCAAGTAATCGAAAACAGCTTCATGCATTTCCTTCCTTGCTTGATCAGCGGAGGCACTAGAAACTTTGTATAAAGCTCCAGCCATAGTGTTGATAGTAAATGCCACTGGCTGCAAAGCGAGAAACATACCAAAACCAGGTTAGAATTATAATTAGGCATAATTTCAAAAATTACAGTTGAGGTTTAGCTAATTACGGTAAAAACAACTTATCTTTCAAAATTACAAACGAGAGTGCTTGCAAAAACTTCTTTTTTTAGAAGAAGTGATTTATTGTAGCACTAGTAAAAGTAGTTGAGAATCAGAAGTTGGTAGTGCTTGCAAATAGAATCACAAGTTGAGAGTGTTTGGTGAAAAAATTGTAAAAGTGTTTATTTGTTTGTAAAGGTCTAACCAGAAGAAGAAATAGAAATCTAAAACACCCATCTCCATGTTTTTAGATTCTGATTAAATGAAGTAGAAGCAGAAATAGAAGTCATCATTTGCAAACACTAAAATGTGATTTTTTTTTTTAGCCAAAAGCTGAGAATCACTTTTTTTAGTGATTGCAAACACTCTCAATATCCCCTTGCCATTTATTTCTATTTTACAAATTGCGGATGGAGTATTTTGTTAGGTGAATACAAACCTCAAGGGGGTGTTTGTAATTTTGAAAGATAATTGGAGTTATTTTTGTATTAAAGCTAAACCTAAGGTGTATTTTTTGTAACTATCCCTTATAATTAGAGTGACGCACTGTTTCTTTACACTAATGTAACATTTTCTTGACTTGAACAGTTAAAGTGGGACGCTCAGATTTACATGCCTTATTTCTCGCATATTATCTTGGGGAAAAAATGCGAGACTATGGACTGAAAATAGCTGCTTAAATGCAGATAATCAAGAACAGGATCATAATCTGGCTTACCTTACGCAAGGTATAGAATGACTCGAGATGTTTACTCAATAAGTCAGTGTCCTTCAAGTCGCGCAAGTTCCTCAGAATATTTTGCAACACAACAATGTCGGAGAGTGCCATCATCATTCCTCCACCGGTCAAAGCATGACGCATGTTGAAAGCATCTCCGATCATTAGAGCTCCTGGCTTAGGACAAGGAGTTGCTGGCATGTTTCCGTTTCGCATTGTCCTAATGTTCCCTCTATCAACAGCAGATATGAAGGCATCATGTAGCTCTGGTGGCACCTAATTCAAGCAATCACTCTGTTCAATCAGAACTAAGCCCCACCGAAGCAGGTGACGTTTTCAGGCAAATGCATTAGTTTTAGCTGAGAGATTAATAACTTATGCTTTTAGAGAAAGTGATTTAATATAGCGAAAAACGAAAAGTAGTCGAGAATGAGATGATGGTAGTATTTGCAAATTGAAGCTAAAAGTTGAATAAGTTAAAAGACAAATAAGTTGTGAAAATCTAATGTATTGGGATAATTACAAAAATACCCCTAAGGTTTGGGCTAATTACAAAAAAGACCCAGAAATGTTTAAAATTACATAATAATCCCTCAACTTTGATTCTATCTTAATTTAAGGGGGTAACTGTTTTTTATAAATGACAGGGGGCTTTGAAATATGTTTTTGTGTATCATCATCATCATCATCATCATCATCAACTGCATCTTATCCCACTGTGTCGGGTCGATGGCATGAATTTTATAGTCTCCTGTCAATTAATTGTCTAAAATTAGTTAACACTCTAAATTCATGCAAAAAGCAAACTGACAAAGTTTTACGTCGGATGCCCTTCCTGTCACAACCTTCATACGAAGTAGAAATGAGACGAAATTCCAAAACCATCATCATCATAGGTTTTTCCACTAGCATAGAAAATATCATGAGACGGCGATGAGTTGAGATAGTTGCTCTAGTCATGTCCCATTACATGATTGATATTATAACATCAATATGTACATCATGGAACATAATGTAAAAATGTTTTTTGTGTATGAAAGAGAAAATGTAAGACATAATCAAACTTGAAGGGAGTGTTTGCAATTTTCAAAAACCTATGGATTTTTTTTTAATCAGCTCTGACCTCAGTTTTTTTTTGTAATTATCCCTTATTTAATTACAAATACCAAACCAGAAATGTAATCGAAATCAAAAGCACTCATCCTTTTACTTTTAGATTTCGATTAAATTAGCAGAAGTTGGCATCTGAAAGAACTAATTTTTTTAGCTTTTATTTATGCCAAAAGCTGACAATCACTTTTTCTTTATTAAGTATTTGCAGACACGTTTTCAGAGTGAATAGTGCTTACCTGAGGAGCTACAACCCTTTTCAAATACTTAGCCATGTCGCCATTAGCAAGAGAAGGAAGCTTTTGACCGGCAGGGATATCAACCAAGCAGCGGGTCTCTGTGCTACTAATCGAATAAAACAAGAAGGGTGAAGGGTCTGCCAGAATAGCATGTCCATGATTTGGAAATGGAAGCTTGCAGTGTTCCAATATCAAACCAACAGAAGAAGACAGAACATCCACCTGCAAAATAGAATGCAAAACTATGGTAAGTGCTGTTACAATATTGATTTTAGAATAGATCAAAGAGTCCAGTTATGTATGATGTTGTGATTTTGGAAATTTACCTTTGGATTGCAAAGTGAACGCCTCAGATTTGAAAAGCATCCATCACAAACTATAGTAAGAGGAGCATATGCTTTCAGCTCTTGGCCAGCTTTGGTTTTATACTGTACACCTTTAATGGTTCCATTTTCCTCAAGCAGAGATGTTACAGTACCTTGCTTTAGTTGTACACTATACAAGAATGAGATGATGATATTAAATTTAGCATGAGTAGGGTGCTACATTCATACCAATAAAATCACATCCTAAAATAATTATACATTTAAAAGGAATGTAACTCCACTATGAGAGTGTTTTGCGAAAATTTCTGTGATTTATTGTAGCAGAAGTAAAAGTAGTTGATAATCAGAAGTTGATAGTGTTTGCAAATAGAATCAAAAGTTGAGGGTGAGAAGTTTATAGTGTTTTGTGAAAAAGTTGGAAAAGTACTTATTTGTTTGTAAAAGTCAAACCCGAATTAGAATTAAAAATCTAAAGCATTCGTCTCCCTGTTATTAGATTCTAATAAATGAAGCAGAAATTGACATTTGCAATTACTAAAATGTGATTTTTTTTTTTCCGCCAAAGACTGAGAAGTAACTTTTGTTTTTGTGTGTTCGCAAACACTCCCTATATAAGTTGGTCTAGAACTCATTCTCTAACCGCCATTACAACTCGCCCTATTTCAATAGCTTCAATTTTGCAAGTAATTGAATGAAGGATATATTGTATATTCAATTTCTTGGTTCGTAGAGTTGAATGAGATGGTCATTCAATATGATATCATTTTGAAGGAGAAAGATTCAAGGTTCAAATCTCGTTTTTACCTATTTATAGGAAGAGTTCCACAACATATGCTATTTTTCACATAAAATAATATTAAAGAAATACGTCGTCAGGAGTATTCAAATTAAATATTTAATATTAAATGATTCTACTATATAATAGCTTAAATTTTTAAATGAGAAATGTATTAGAAATATTAAATATTAAATAACTTGTAAAGCTTGATTTCTAAATGAGTGGTCATATATTAAATTTTTGCACCTCTCTCCAAACCCATATGTCAGTGGAAATAGGGGTGTCAATTTCCAACAAAACACCAACTTAACACATTATAACACGAATACTAAAACATGTCAGGCTATGATTGAAAAATTGGACATGAGTAATATGAATTTTATGCGTTGACATGACACGCGAACCAACACAACACAAATTGCCACTTTGAAAGTGCTCATTTGCCGTATTAAGTAGTATGCAAAATCTTAAACAAATGTACGGAATGTGAAGTAATGTACTTGGGGAGAGTGGCCGCCTTCTCTCGCATCTTCTGCACAAAACGCCCATTATGAAAACCTCTCCCAGCCACATCAGAATTAAACTTCTCAAGGGGATAAGGCAATTTAGCCCTTTTCCCATCCTTAAAAATAGCATATCCAATCATTCTCTGGGCATCAATATTCTCAACACAATCTGCACCATAACTAATGTATATGATTTGTCTTGCATAAACATATCCGATTGTGTTGAGAATGAAACATGTATTATTATACCTTGAAGCCCCAACTCCAACAATTTAAGATATCCACCTGGCTGTAATACTTCACCAACAATTCTGTCTGGCTCTGATAAATTTCTTTCGATCACACGTACTAAATCGTCCATCCTGCAATATTATGTGAAGATTTTCCCCTCATCCCACTCATCGTCCAAAAAAGATTTTATCTTTGAACTTCAGCTAAATTGCAATTTTATTACTGTAGTTTCGACGGTGTAGCAAAAATTGTTCTGCAAGAATCACGACTTGCAAAATAGAAAAAATCATAATTTTTGAAATTTCTCGATATAAGTCAGTGGGTCTTCATAAATTGAGAAATTTGCTTAAAAATTCACGCGTCCACATTTTGGTCAAGTCCACTGAAATGAAGACCAATTTTGCTTATATGAGTATCTTTAAGTGAGTTGGCATGTCATTAGGATAAAAACTCAAAACTCTATTGGAGGATATCCATATAAGCAGAATTCATCTGACATTAGTGGGTTTGGCTGGAAATTTGGATACATGGATTTTTCTAGTAGATTTTCCAATTTCCGCTACTCAAATGGCCAAAATCGAGATTTTTTCCAAAAACTATGAGTGCAAATCGTGATTTTTATAAAACCAACTCTCCATAGTTGCAGAATGCCTTCAACTTCTTACAAATTTTATTGATATTTTCTAGTACGTTTTTTTAAATAACGTTTTTACTGCAAGTACGCTTTAGACCCTTATTTCATCGTTATTATCCATGCTACACCAGTATGGTACAATTAGTGTGTGTATGAAGGACAAATATCTCATTTTTAAAAAAAAAAAAAACGGTATACATGTAGAATGAATACACACCAAGTGTATGTAAATCTTGTGTAGCATCTACATAACATTATGTCGCCAACTAAAAAGGAGGGAGGCTGAGAGAGAGACCTTGCCAAGGGTATAAGCCAGAGCAGCACCGGCAACACCAGCACCCACAATGATAATATCCGGGTCGAATTCTTCTTCGGGTACGGATTCACCATTCTTCGGGTCGCTCCAAATCTGGTACCCCCTTTGTTTCAACTTGTGGTACAATTTTCGCGGGTGAGGAGATTCCATGCTCTTTATGCTCAAAACATAGAGAAAAATAAGTCCTAACAGAGATGCAAAGAGTGTACCCACAACGTAATCATCCATCAAAACAACATCATTAATCTCACAAAAATTATTATTATTATTAGTACAACTATTTCGCTTCGAAAAGACACAAGGAATTTTACGGTGATGGAAAATAATATTGTCGGGATATTTCTTTGTTGTTCTTTGTGAAAGTACGGGGATGTTCAGGCGGGAAAGTAGTGTTGTTTTTGTTCTAGTTAAGAATGAACCATATGTGGGGAATTTATAACAAACATATGGAGGGATGGTGGTTGAAAACATTTTTATTTTTGTTTTTGTTAAAGAAAAATATTTTGATGTTTATGAAACTTGATATTGAGGATTACATGGATGCTGGAGATTTCTTATAGTTATGTTTATATAGGAAAAAATTATTAATGAACTTTATTAATTATATAAAAAAAGTTGTAGTTCTTTTTTAAAATATAAATACTTTTTGAGGTTTGAGATTGTTCCACGAATACCTCCCCATTAGGTATAGTTTTGTTAAAAAAGTAATCAATTAATTATTTAAAATTTGAAGTTTTTTTTGGCAAAAGCTTGTGTAAGACGGTCGCATGGTGCGACGATTGATACTTTTAGTATAAAAAGTAATACTTTTGGTGTAAAAATTGATACATTGTCTGAATACACTAAAATTAAGCGTATTAAGACAAAATATCACTTTCTACACTAAAATTGTCACATTTTATACTAAAAGTATCACATTTTACCCCAAAAGTACAATTTGTCGCACGTGCGACCGTCTTATAAGAAACCTATTTTTTTTTAGGTCAAACCTCAAGCGTGGCTATTGTAATTCGCTCGATTTATATTTTTATAATTACATCTCGATACAAAACATGAAAGCAAAAACAAGGTGGACGGCCCTAATTACACACACGTTTTCAATTTTGAATTCGTAATATACAATCATAGAAGAATATTTATTATAAAAGGGAAAAAAAACTATTTCAAACCTAAAACATTATAAAATTGTGATTTGTCATTTGAGTTTTATCATTTGAATTAAACCTCATTACAAATTTACAATCACCTTTCAGTTGAAAATTACAAGCATTCTCCCATACTAGAAGGCTTCGTTTGGTTTAACAATAGGATTGAGTTTGATTATTTCCAACCAGCTTTATTGGCCTTTTCCTATGAATTTATTAAGGTCCAATAACGTATTTGTTTGAGTGATTGGGTTGTTGGATTGTAAGAGTTGTCTATTAAATTGTTTGATTCAAAATAGATAGTAATAGCCTAATAAGTATTGAATTATCTTATTGCCCTTAAATTATAATTCATATTCTTATATTACCCTACACAATTACAAGGACAACTGTAAATGGGGGTATGTAGGTAATTTATAATAGCAGGATATTGTGATGTATTCCTCATCCCACCCCCTAGGTGGATACCTATTACCTCAATGAGAAGGATAAAGAATCGGGCCATGCTAATTTCCAAGGCCATAGTTGTGTGAACCAAACAATATAATAAGAGTGAAATATTAGAAAAATGACCGATATCCCTTCTATTATGTCCAACCAAACGAAGAAGAGTATAGACTCGAAAATGAGGGGCATCTCGATCAAATGCTGGTTTTACCATTGATTATGGGCTTTTCCTTTTGAACGAGATAAATGAAACGTATAAAATTGAACGAGTTAATTGAAGGGATAATTAAAAAAATCATGAGTTTGATATCATCAAATATTATATAATTAAATATCTTGACTTTTCTAAAATTTTACAAAGAGCCCCAACACTCCAAATCTGATTATTTATAATATTTAGAAAAATTGAGATATGCAATTGTAAAATGTAAGATGAAAAGTTTGGACTTTTTGTAATATTTTGAAAAGTTGAAGGATAAAGTTATAATATATTTTATGACATGAGTTCAACTAACAATTGGAGTAAAAATGTAAGGCAAAATTAAACCTCAAGGAAATTCTCAGTATTTTAAACTTCCTTGTTTTTTTTTTTTTTTTTGTTTTTGGTAATTACCCCATAATTGAATTGACTATTTTTTGATACGTTAATCCAAATTTTAAGGATATTGGAAATGTTAAATCAAGTTAATATTTATATAAAAAGAAATTAGTTACTCGACTTTAGTGTTTATATAATATGGGATCTCTATTTTTAGGTATTTTGCTTATTGATCTATATCTCTAATCTATAATAACTCATAAAAGGGCAAACAAATTTCATGGATAGCCTCTTAGGCAAGAGGTGTAACCATGAGAGGTAAAAAGTATATATACCCGTCACGCAAAAGCGGATATAGTTAGTTTTATAAAGTGGGAATTGTAATACTATCCGTATGGGGATTTGTTTAAGCTATGGAGTGACTTTAATCAAAATACAGAGTGAATTCTATTGTCATTATTACATTGTAAGTTAGATTTAAAGGCAAAATTGATTTTTGGCCGGTTAAGTTGACTTCGATTTCACTTTTAGTCCTTTAATTTTTATGGGTTACGTTTGACAAACACTAACTTTTTTTTTTTTTTTTGAAGTTATCAAACACTAACATTATTTTGCCCCTTTTTTGGAGGGAAACCTTGGTCATGTACTTTTTATTTTTTTCTAGTTTTCCTTAATTTTTTTAAAGTTGAAAAATATAAAATATATGTTCGACAAATTTTGTTTAATTTGTTTTAAAGAAAATAATATGAATATATATTTATAATTTTCAACTGTAAATTTAATTAAAAAAATAAAAAGAAAAAAATATGTATTTCAATTTTCAAGTATATGTAAAAATAAAAAAAAATAGAAAGCAAAAAAAAAACATAAATATCTATAATTTTTCAACCGTAAATCAAAATTAAAGAAAAGTAGAAAACAAAAAAAATAGAAAAAATATAGACTTACAAATTTCTATTGTAAATTATAATTAAAGAAAAAATAGAAAACAACAAAACAGGAAAAAGTATATTTACAATTTTTTATTGTAAATAAAAATTAAAAAAATTAGAAAACAAAAAAACAGAAACCAAAAAAAAAAGAAAATAAATTTCTTTTATTTTTGTTTTCTATTTTTAGTTAATGTTGAAAAATATAAAAATATATGTTTGATTATTTAAGTTTTTTATTTTTTTCTATTTTTATTTCTTTTAAGTTTTTTTTATTATTTAATTTATTATTATTCTATTTTTTCTTTAATTTTAATTTAGAGTTGAAAATAATAGATATATATGTTTTTTTTTGTTTTCTATTTTTTTAATTTATATATGTAGTTAAAAATTGTAAATACAAGTTTTGTTTTGTTTTTTTTAAAAAAAAATATTTACTGTTGAAAATTATGAATATATGCTCAGATTACTTTGTTTAAATTAAATTAAAAAAAAGTCAAACATATATTTTAATTTGTCAACTTTATATAAAATTATAAATATAGGTTCATATTTTTTCTTTACTTCAATTTAATCTTATATTTATTTTTGTTATTTAATTTTATTGAGATATTAAACAAGTCATGTGATATGCACATGACCAAGGTTTCCTTCCAAAAAAGGGGCTAAATAGTCATTTCATGGAAAAGTAGCCCAACTCAGCATTTTAGGGATAAGATATCCTCGAAATTTTAAAATCGGACTAAATGTGCAGGTTTAGAAAGTTAGTGTTTGCCAAACACAACCCATAAAAATTAAAGGACTAAAAGCGAAATCGAGCCAACTTAACGGACCAAAAAAGCAATTTTGCCTAGATTTACACTTGACCCTCTAGAGCCCACCAGGCCAGGCCTAGAAGCGGAATATCCCACCGAGATTTCATTACATATCTGACATGTACATATTAAAAGTTATTGCATTTTGCTATTTAAGCTTTGCATAATTTTGCACTTAATCACCTCAAAATACAAAAAACAATTATTATATATCCATGTATTTGAGTTATTTTTTTTATTATTTATTATACATCCAGACAAATAAAATAAAATTAACATCTACTTTTTAAAAATATTGTAAGAAACTTTAGTTTTTATATAATTGTAAATTTTTTCCTGTAATTTACTTTGATACTTTTTCATAAGAAACTAATTTCAATGCTAACACGTGTTTTTTCTAAAAAGACATTTAAATTTAGTTTTGTGATAGAGTAATACCGAAACAAAATCAAAAACATGTATATAAATATTTTTTTATTTCATTTTATTTTTGTGTGACAAAGTGCAAAATGCAAAGTTTAGATGACAATTGTAATTAAAAACCTTAATGTGTCAGACACGTGATGGGATCTCAGTCGAAATATTTTGGTTTTTGCCGCCAATGGGCTCAAGAGCAAAATTTATATCTCATATAGTCTTTATGGTAATGTGTGACCCAAAAAAAGAAAAAAACAAAACAATAGTATGCCGAATGTAAAAATGGTCAAAATTCGGAGAGCACAAATTCTTTTTTCCTAAAGGAAATGATGAACTTTCTTTAACTCGCAGCTATATACATAATTATTTTATTATGTTTTGAAGTATGACGTAGGTATGAGGCCTTGCAATTTGCAGGATAGCATTTAAAAACCAAGAAACAAAACGAAAACCATAAAATTTATATATTAAGCAATCAAGTTTTTATTTTCTTAATTGTGTATGATTAATTAAAATAAGGACTAGAGATTAACTAAACCATTGAATTTATTCACATGTAATATGGGCCAATAATGATGCATGGTTCAGAAAGTATGACCTATGAGATGACTTATTTCACTAAATAACTACATAAGTTGCACAATAAGCATGACTTTCTGTTTTGTCACACAATAAATGCACGCACACTTACGAACGCCCCTGAAATTATTCATGAGGATTTTGAGGGATGTGATCTCCTATTATATTTTTTCTATTTCACTCTCTATTTTATGTATTCGATGAATAACACGTGTACAATTGTGACATCATCATATACATGTGTCATTCATCCAATACATGGAATATGGAGTGAAATAGAGAAAGTGTGAAGATGTATTAGAGTATTTGTTAAAAGAATAAAAACGAAATATTTAGCTTAATTTGCGGAGTAAGACATTTTTTAATGTAGATGCTTTTCCTATACAATTTCTTTTTTGGATCAGGGATGTTATATCAATTTTATGTATATAAATATTGGAATGTGCATAAAGATATATATACTTTTTTTTTAAAAAAGAAATTAGTGAGAATTTTCTTAAAAATTAATTTGTATGATTTTTCTTGGGTTTTCTATCCGACCCACTATATTTTCGTGTATCGGCCCACCCATTAAGGTGTCATGGCTCCGCCATTGTGTGTATATATATATATATATATATATATCATAACATATGTGTGTAAAGTAATGATTAACTTGTTTACATAATATTTTGGGGTTTAGGTTTTATATGGTTGTTGATTAATTTTTTTTTTTTTTTTGGCTAAGCAAATAGAATTAATTAAGAGAGCACAAGGGGTGTCCAACCCACATACAAGATAATCTCCTATTAGACGCTACTCATACAAATTTTTGGCTGTGAGAGTCAATCCAAAAACGAAACTGGATGAAATTTTGACCCTTTAGCTGACAACCATAGTCATACCCTAACTTTAAAAAGCTCTACAATACTACACAAGTTGACACTCTCTTGTTGAAACACTTTTTTGTTTCTACTGGTCCATAAACTCCAAACAACTCCAAACCAGATTACTTCCCAATATTGCTTAGCTTCTCTTTTGAAAGAATTAAGCACGGATAAATAGAAAAATTTTAACAGAGTAAGGATGTGATTGCAAATGTGGTCACATTCACAATCATATCTTGTGGAATTTTGAAAACAAGAAAAATGACACACGAATTAAAATTTGTCTACAAGCCAACAAGCTTGTAGACGTGCCAATATGGCGAAACTTTCTACTACTACAAATCGTTTGATTCCGTATACAAAAAATACTAAAACCAACTAATAGAAACTCAACGAAAAACTTCTATCTAGAGTATATCGGATCTGTGTAATTCAACTCATCCAACAATAGACATGTGTGGACTTCGTTAATCACAATACTAAAAACAATGGATGAAAAGCTAACAAAAACAATGCAAAGATCAATGTAATCTCGGATGTAGTCACATTCGAGATTGCATCCAAAGTCGATAAGACTCTTATGCTTGAATGACTCTTAATTCTCTCAAGACTCTTGTAGCTCGGTGTATTTCTTGTGTAATCGATTATGCACGTCCTCTTCCCTTTATATAGCCGTCCAACCCTTTAAGAGACCTAATACACAAGGAAAGAAGATATATACAAATATATGACAAGTAAATCACTTATGTTAGGAAACAAGATAACTATCCAAGGGTCCTAATATATCAACATTTGGAGAATCAACAGAGATAGGAGTTGTAGGAGCAGGTGGAGCATCTCCTGGATGACTAGGGGTAGATCAACAATGCGATTTTGAGAACTGAGCAGGGGTCGAGAAACATGAAAGACCCCAGGCTGGTTTGTGAAGTGATCACCCTCATTCGGTTCAAATCCTTGAGAAACCAGGATTTTATAGATGAGACTGGGGAATGGCAGGGACCAGGATTTAGATTCACTGGTAGCAAAGAATGTTACCTCCTAGAAAGCCAATTTACCAAAATTAAAGGGCAGCCCTTTCCTAATTTGGTATAAAACTCGTGCATGCGTCCTTGTGACAATAGAATTATTCTTAGAAGGAGACCGGTTTGCACAACAGATCTTGTGCAAAAACTCATAAAAGGACATAAGCCGAGAGGAGACGAGTTTCCGGGGATGGGCAGGCCAATCTTGCACACGGCCACCAGTGAGAAATCGAGCCATTTCATTGTAATCAGAGGGAATCTTACTCTCTTCAAAATCAGGCATGTCAAAGAAACGATTGATGACTGAGGGACTGAATTCATATATCCTATTGCAAACAAAAATTTTGCCAAACTTAGGTGAACGTAACAGCAATCCTGGTAGACATGTTGGCACAAAACTCACGCACCACGAGTCAATATAAGGAGAGCGAGATCAATCGTGGTCAACAAATTGCGTTCCTCAAAAAATCGATTCAAATTATACTTTGCAAAGTGCTCATAATCTCTGCATTTTTCATCAATAAAAGAATAGGAAAGTAAAACATGAAACCTGGAAGCCGCAAAGAATCGTAAAAATAGCTCAGAGTGAGCTCTCCCAACATCGAACTCGAGAATAAGATGTGTCGTCGGATGACATCACATCCTCCTCTGCATCTACAACAAAGAACCTCCTTACGTTCTTGACCATCAATTCATCTCCAACTTCATCAACTATAGCCTCATAATCAATCTCAGTGTCCGGTTCCTTGGAAGCATCAAAATCCTCATCACTCGAGTCATAGAACTCAGAACTCGACTCAGCAACAGGTGGTTTAGATTGGGATGTGGTCACATCTTTAGCCATACCCTTGACCTTTTTGGCTTTCGAACCATCCGTGCCAAAAGGGACATCATCACTACTTTGTGCTTAGTCCGCATATGTTCGGTTTGATTTGGGTGAATAACAAATTAGTGCACATTATCATTGGAATCATTGAAAGACACGTAAGAATAGGCAAATCTTCTCCCCCTTTCTTCAAGTACCCTCTAAAGTGGTTTTTGCTTCTTGGGAGAAATGAGAGGCAAGGGCCTCGTCTTGAAATGGAACAGGGATAATAGCAGTAGGAGTGGAACTTGGAGAAGATGGTTGTTGTAGAGGAGTGGATTCTGTACCTGGTTCCTGGATCAGTCGGAGATGCAGTCCCAGATACAAGGACATTTACAAACCCAGAAGCAGGGTTTTCTTGGACGGACTTTTGTGCAGAGATTGTCGGAGACGGAGGCGTAGTGGTGTCTATGGAGACTTCTGTAGGAGTGAAGGAATGAGTGGTTATGGTTTCTGGGGGTGCCGAACTCTCCTTAATCGGAGAAGAAGACGGATTCTGGGCAGACGGAGATGCAGTGTCAGATGGGGTTCCATCTCTAACAACATTCGGAACAATACTCTCTTCCATGGATTTCTCAGATTTTGGGCTATCGGAATTGTGCGAGGAAGATGATGACTTGTCAGGGCTTCCAAAGAAGGTTTTGATGGATGAAACAAATCTGGCCATGGTGAGAGAAATCCTGCAGAAACCACAAAAAAAACATCAAAATTTGTGAGAGAGAGTGAGATAAGATGTAATCAAGTGCCTGTAAATATATATGGATTAAAAGAAATCAGAATCGAGGCACAAAAATCGATGTACAAAAGGAAGAATTTTATTTGGGAAAGAATTTCTCATAGGAAAAATCGAAAAATAAGAAAAGAATCGAGTCCAATTAATCCCAAACTCTAGTTCACAAAGTGTCCAAATTATGTCAAGTTGAGATAACTAAGTAAGATCAAAAATAAGATTTACCCTTATCCTCCAAATCGGTTCAACCAACAAAATATATCCATCAAGATTTTCAAGATTTGGCGAAGAGAAAAATATCACACTCAGATTATATATGGAAACCAAATCTTAGCAAAGAATCCAAAATCACCAGGACATGCAAAACCTAATATGCCTAATGCAACACCAAAAAGGAAAACACACGCAAGAAGTGAAATGTGTTGCATCAATGGATATAGGTTCAAATGTCGTCACATTTTTGAGTCACACATGTACTAATTGATTCAATGAATTGCAATCCAAAATCCCAGCTTTTCACGAATTTTCGAGTTTTCTTCAATTTTTTCAAGTCTCATGAGGGAGTTAACCAACAGGGAACTTTCACTCAAATAAATAGGTATCTCTTTTTCACATGATCATGCCTTTTTAAACAACAATATGCTAGAGGAAATTGGTCACAAGGAATAGCTTCACACAATGGGTTGGTAGCTTTTTCCTAGAAGGCCTCCAAGCATGAACAAGACTTTATTCACAACTCGGTTGCTGGGAAAAATAACATTATCATTTTTTTTGAATTGGAGAGATCAACTCACACTAGTTTTCCAATGGAAACAATATATGAGACTAGTTCGAACCATCAATCCACTTTTTTTAGAAATGCATAAGAAGCTTACAATGCAGGGATGCCTAAAAACAAATCAAAAAGAAATAGAGGAGAGGAAAAGAGATGCAGCGTATGGATGTCACATCGGATATGATGTGCAATGTTGTGACATCTCGTGTAACATTTCAGAGAACACACAAACCAAGAGACTTCCTTAAATTGGAGAATCTCTCAAAATGTAAAGCCTTGGTGAAGATGTCCGCAAAGTGATTTTCAAGAAGAATATACTCAATTCGAATTATATTTTTCTCAACTAAATCTCGAATAAAGTGATGTCTAATATCTATGTGTTTAGTACGAGAGTGTTGGACATGATTTTTGGAAATATCAATCGCACTCATATTATCACAATAAACAATCAGGGTTTCACTTTGCAAACCATAGTCCTCAATCATTCGGTTCATCCATAAAAGTTGTGTGCAACAACTCCCAACTGCTACATATTCTGATGCAGCAGTGGAAAGAGATACACAATTTTACTTTTTGCTATACCATGAGACCAAATTATTTCCCAAATAAAAACATCCACCAGTTGTACTTTTTCGATCAACAACATCTCCATTGTCAATCGAATCACTAAATCCCACAAGATTAGTGTTAGTGTCTTTTGTATACCAAATTCCCAAATCAGTTGTGCCCCTACGTATCGAATAATACGTTTTAAGGCTTTTAAATGAGTAATCTTGGGATCGTTGATAACGAGCACAAAGACAAACATTGAACATAATATCAGGATGACTGGCAATCAAGTACAACAAACTTCCTATCATGCTTCTATACAAGGTGTGGTCAACACTTTCAGCCACATCTTCTTTACTCAACTTTTGACTCGACCCCATAGGAGTATTCAAGTGAGAGGCATTTTCAAGATCGAATTTTTTCACAAGATTCTTAGCATACTTGCTTTGTGAGATAAAAATTCCTTCACTTAATTGTTTAATTTGCAAGCCCATGAAGTAACTTAACTCACCAACCATACTCATTTCAAAAGTAGAGGACAAGCAAGCAATGAATTCTTTTAACAGTTTATCAGAGGAGGAACCAAAAACAATGCCATCGACACAGATTTGAGCAATCATGATGTTATGGTTTTTCTTTTGAATGAACAAGGTTTTATCAACTTCACCACGTTTAAAATAAATTGAAGAAGACATTCGATTAGCCTACCGTACCAAGCTCTAGGGGCTTGTTTGAGACCTTAGAGAGCTTTTTTAAGCTTATACACGTGGTTAGGCTTAAAAGGGTCCTCAAAGCCTTTCGGCTATTCTACAAAGGCTTCTTCATCTAGAAATCCGTTTAAGAAAGCACTTTTACATCCATTTGGTGAAGAGTTAATCTCAAGTAACATGCAATGGAAAGCAACAAACGTATGGACTCAATACGGGCTACATGAGCGAAAGTTTCATCGAAATCCACCCCTTCAACCTGTGTGTACCGTTGAGAAACTAATCGAGCTTTGTTGCGAACAATTTTGCCAGATTCATCTGTTTTTTTTTTTTTGAAAATCCATTTTGTTCCAATGACATTAACATCCTCTGGCCTAGGGACTAAAAACCACACATCATTTTTGACAAATTGGTCTAGTTCCACTTGCACAGCATGTATCCAAAATTCATCTTTAAGAGCTTCAACAACATTCTTACGTTCAAAATTGGACACAAAGCAACATGTTCTCACATTGATACAATCAGTAGATAAGCAGACCATTCTTATCATATCACGATAGTTCACTCTACCTTTCCCTCTTGTCTTAATACCATCAGTAGTGTTACCAATGATTTGAGACGTAGGGTTATTTTTCTGAATCCTTGTAGGTATGTCACTACCACGACCCACGATTGGATTATTAGTTTCTTCAACAG
The DNA here is from genome assembly GCA_016081115.2 of Rehmannia glutinosa. Classification (NCBI taxonomy): domain Eukaryota; kingdom Viridiplantae; phylum Streptophyta; class Magnoliopsida; order Lamiales; family Orobanchaceae; genus Rehmannia; species Rehmannia glutinosa. Next base: position 127,310 of record JABTTQ020001703.1, on the reverse strand, counting down.
GTTCATTGTCGAGTCGAGTCGACTCACCATGCGATGACACGGATGTGGGCTCAAATCCCGTCACATTTAGTTTTGCATTTGAGACACTGACTATGCATGGAACTTCCGTCACATTCTCCATTACATCCGTGCTTACATCCTTCACTAGGGCAATCAAAACATATTCGAAAGCGGATCTACAACATTATCTTCTTCACTCTTTCCTACAATATCTGAGAGATCATCGAAGACAACATTTACAGATTCCATGATCATCTTAGTATGAAGATTATAAACCCGATAGACATGACTATTCGAAGTGTAGCCTAAGAAAAGATACTTGTCACTTTTGGAATCAAATTTACCAAGATTATCACGATCATTGAGAACATAACACACACACCTAAAAACATGAAAATATTTGAGGTTTGGTTTCTTTCCCATAAGAATTTCATAAGGGGTCATAGAACATCCAGGCCTCAAATATACACGATTCGCTATATGGCACGCAAAGATTTTAGAGCTTGACACCAAAAAATCGTTTTGAAAGTTTTTAGAACTAAGCATGACACGAGCTATCTCTTGCAATGTACGATTTTTCCTCTCTGCCACTCCATTATGTTGTGGAGTTTTAGGTGCGGAAAATTCATGAGAAATCCCCTTTCTATCACAGAAAGAAGAGAAAGAAGAGTTCTCAAATTCTTTACCATGGTCCGATCTAATTCTGGCAATAGTTAAATTATAAAAGTTACAAACCTTTTTATGCCAACTTCTAAAGAAATCAAAAGTTTCAGATTTCTCACGTAGAAAATATGTCCACGTATAACGTGAAAAATCATCGACAATCACATAAGAGTACTTTCTACCACCCACACTCTCAATCTCAATAGGACCCATGAGATCCATATGAACTAACTCCAGACATCTAGTGGTATGGAAATGTGAAGTCATTTGATGTGACACTCTATTTTGTTTACTCCTTTGACAACTTTCACACACACTGACACTTTTCATAGACAATTTAGGCAAACCAATTGCAGCTTCAAATTTCAGAAGTTCCATTAGCTTTTTATGGCTAACATGGCCTAATTTTTGATGCCATAGATCAGTGTCATTCGTGTGTGCCCTGTGACACAGTTGCTCATTACAGTACTGATAACAGTTGTCAGAAGACCTCAAGCCAGTAAGGATACAAGTGTCAGACTCATCGAACACTAGAACTTGACATAGAGATCATCATCACATAGTTAACTTATGCTGATGAGATTAGCATTAAGACCAACTACATGGAGCATGTTACGTAGCTTGGGTAGTCCTTCAACGTTCAACGTCCCTTTCCCGATTATCTTCCATTTGGCTCCACCTCCATAGGTAACATTGCCACCATTGTAAACTTCATAGTCAGTTAAATACTCCAAGGTACCTGTCATATGTCGTGAGCATCCACTATCGAAGTACCAAGATCCTGCAACGTTAGATCTCAATGAAGTGTAGATAACATGACATTTAATATCAGATTTTTTGATCCAGACTGGTTTTAAAGGATGTTTACAAGGATGTCGTAACATATGTGATGACATCTCTGGCGTCCAGACCTTAAATCCGATTTCAGTTTATAACAGAATGGTTTAATGTGTCCAGGAACATGACAATAGTGACAAATAAAGTGGCGCTTCCGTGGTTTAGATTTCTGGGAAAAATTTCTTTTATTGTTGGAGGAATCTGAGGATTCTCCTTGTTCTTTTGCTTTAACAAAAACCGTTTTTATAACCAAGGCCAGACTTTATCATCACTACCCATGGAAAGAATATCATCCAATTTTGCTTTCCCACTTAAACTTTTTCATGCTTTCAAAGGACTCTTCAAGTTTAGAATTTACCTTTTCGAACTCAAGTTCTTTCTCGTAAGAGAGGCCTCCAACCTGGTAACCACTTCCCTTTGATCATCATTCTCCTTCTTGAGTCGATCATTCTCCTTTTTCAAAGATCTCGTTTATTTTAATCCTTTTCATCAATCCTTATATAGGTTCACGTACGTGTCTTCCAAACTTTCACCATCAGATTCATCATCCTGTTTAATATCATCAGGAGCAGAGGTAGAATTGAAACAAAAAAGGTTAGAGACAGATAAGAAATCTTGTTCTTCAGATGTGACCTCAGATGTGATCAGAGAAGGTGTGATCCCATCTCGGGCCACACCTCTGGCGACACCTGAAGGATTTATTTGGAAATACTTTCGATCTTTCACTAAGGTGGTCAGAACCTTGGGTTCTTCCTATTCATTCTTCTCACTGTCAGATTCATTATCACTCAAAGTCACACTCATGCTCATTCCCTTTTTCATAAGAGTATTAGCACATTGGGCAGCATAGTGACCATACCCAGTACATGCCATACACCTAATGGAGTCAAGAGTTTTTGTGTCAGACTTGTTCAATTTATCACCAGAAAAACATTCTTGATTTTTATCTAAGGTGTTCTTTTGAGGGAACTTGTTTGGCTCAGACTTAAAAGGCTTTGTGAGACTTTATCGACTTTTGAGTTTAAGGATCCTATCAAACGTTTTTTGAGTACATGGCCATAGAATCATCTCTAGATCGATTTTTTTCAATCTTATTGGTAAGATCAACAAAATCATTGGTAACTTTGGACTCAAGTTGAAAAGGAGACTCAATTTGAAAAGAAACTTTTTGACCCGTACTCTCCATCTGTTGAGCCATATTCATCTCATAGGTTTGAAGAATGCCAGCAAGTTTTTCGAGACTTAAGGAGGACAGATTGTGGGCTTCTTCTATGGATGAAAATTTTATATTGTATTTAATAGGAAGAGATCTCATCATTTTGCTCACGAGATTTTCATTGGAGATACGGTCACCTAGGGCTTGAGCTTCGTTGGCAATTTCACATAGTTTGACGTTGTAAGTGGCGATATTCTCATCCTCACGCATTCTAAGATTTTCAAACTTATTGGTAAGCAACCTAAGTTTGGCTTTTCACACACTAGCAGATCCCTCACAATGACTTTGCAGAGTATCCCATGCATCTTTGGCAATAGTAAAATTTGCTATGATTTTGAACATATTTTGATCCACAGTACCAAAAATTGCCATCGATGTCTTCGAATTATAATTGGACAAAATTAATTCATCATTAGTCCAAGCACTTTCTCCTTTGTGCTTGTAGTCACCTTCGATATCAATGAGTTTTGGAGGTGACCACCCGATGGGATTGTACGCGAAGCCCTTTCATCAATTGATTTGTTGTAGGCCCAAACTTTGAACTTCCAAATAGAATAATTGGAGCCATCAAGAATGGGGGATGAAAAAGTGGGGTTATTTTGAGTATTCATGCTAACAAACACTCGGGATCAACACTTACTATCGTCAAGTGTAAGCTCTAATACCAATTGAAAGAATTAAAGCACGGATAAATAGAAAAATTTCACGATTGTAAGGATGTGATTGCGGATGTGGTCACATTCACAATCACATGCGTGGAATTTCAAAACAAGAAAAGGACACACGAATTAAAATGTGTCTACAATCCAACAAGCTTGTAGACGTGCCAATATGGGGAAACTTTCCACTAGTACAAATTGTTTGATTCCGTATACAAGAATACTAAAACCAACTAGTAGAAACTCAACGAAAAACTCATATCTAGAGTATATCGGATGTGTAATTCAACTCATCCAACAATAGACATGCGCGGACTTCATTAATCACAATACTAAAAACAATGGATGAAAAGCACAATCATGGGATCAATGTAATCTCGGATGTAGTGACATTCGAGATTGCATCCATGACAATAAGACTCCTTGTGCTTGAATGACTCTTAATTCTCTCAAGACTCTTGTAGCTCTGGTGTATTTCTTTTATACGATTATGCACGTCCTCTTCCCTTTATATAGTCGTCCAAACCCTTCAAGAGATCTAATACACAAGGAAAGAAGATATATACAAATATATGACAAGTAAATCACTTATGTTAGAAAACAAGATAACTATCCAAGAGTCCTAATATATCAATACCATATCAGTATGATTTATTTCCTAATCTAAAAAATTCCTAATCATACCATAAGTCTAGAAAGACAAAACAAATCAAAAACCAATCTTTTTAATTTTGGAAATTATTTCCGGTGATAAAAATCGCCCTAACATCTTCCTCGTATTATGCCCTTATGTATCAACATATTTTTGTTCACCTCCTCAGGTAGTACCATTTGAAATCCGAACCACTTATAGATCTCTATCCACACCTTGTGTGAGACTTCACATGTACAGAAAAGATTGGATGTGCTTTCTTATTCTTTGTCGCAAAATGCACATAAAACATTACCTCCACCTTCAATGACCCATCTTCGATCTTCTCCTCAAGTTTAGTTTGGTTGGTATCATCTTTTTTTCTGGGTGCAGTAGGGAGAGAACATACACACTTATATGAGTACTCTTGGGCCAATTTCTTGATAGGACACGCTTCTAACTATTGAACCGCAAGGTTCATTGGATTTGATCACTCGTTGGTTTTATTTTTGAAGACAAACATTGCATGAAGTTCTCGTGCAATAATATTTCCACCTAAAGGCTAAAGGCTAAAATTTATAAGAGTACCTCAATGTAGGAGGAAAGTAGGAGATGGTAAAAGCATATCAGTTTGGTCGGACTCATGGTTACCCGATGATCAGAATGCGTATATTTCTTCTGTTGTTCCTTTGGGACTAGAAGAATTAATAGTTAATGGATTGATGAAGGAGGGCGATTTAAAATGGGATGAGGATGTTATTACAAACATGTTCAATCAAAGAGATCAACATCAGATTATGAGTATCCCTCTTCGTAATACTAACGGAGATGATCGATGGATGTGGATTGGAAATAGGAAAGGCTTCTATATGGTGAAATCCGGGTATCGTATTATTTGCAGAAATTTGATTGATGATCATGTTTCTTTCTCACAATTTGAGTGGAAAAGTTTGTGGTCCCTAAAAGTTCCTCCAAAAATTAAAAATTTGGTGTGGAGAGCTTGGGGACTCTTTGCCAACAAAAGATAAACTGATTTCAAGGAGAGTGGATGTTTCACCATCATGCCCGGTCTGTAATAATGGTAATAAATCTACCAATCATGTTTTTTTCCAATGTGCTTTTGCTCAAAGATGTTGGGGTATGTTGTCTGTTGAGGGAATTAATTATTAAGCTCCTACTTTTGATGGTTGGTTCTCTGTTTTGTGGAAAGGACTTTCTAAGGAAAATAAAGAATTGTTTGATATGTTTATGTGGGCTTTATGGTGTAACCGAAATGATATTGTGTGGAATCAGAGGTATAAATCTGTTACTCAAGTCATCAATTTGGCTACTTCTTATTTATTTCAATGTCAAGTAGCTCAAGTATCCGATGTTTGCTACTGGAATATGTTAGTTTCTGATGGTGGGATCTTTTGGCAAAAACCTGTTGAAAGTCAATTAAAGTGTAATGTTGATGCGGCCTTGTTTAATAATTCGAATAACATTGGTTTTGGTTGTGTGTTGCGTGATACGGCTGGAAGTTTTGCTGCTGCGATTCATGGTCCGATGAGGGGTCCATTAATACCGCATGTGGTTGAGGCACTGAGTTTTCGAGAATCCTTAAGTTGGATCAAAATCTATTTTGTTAGGGGTATCCATATTACTTGAGTCAGACTCCTGGGAGGTGGTAAAGGGAGTTAGAGGTCTGTGTTAGATAGTTCTTATTTTTCTGGAATTATTCTAGATTGTAAAAATCTATTTTCCGAACTATCTAGTGTGTCTTGTTCTTTTGTTAGGAGATCAACAAATCTAGTTGCACATGAGTTAGCAAGAGCAACAGATTCTATGTCTGGTATCGTCGAGTGGAGATCGTCTCCTCCACGTTTTATTTGTAATGTTCTGCAGAATGATCTGCTTGCTTAATGAAGTTCCTCTTTTGATTTCAAAAAAAATTAGTTGAGTTCTTTCGCCATATGTTATTCCAACTTCTGTTGGTATGAAAAATGTTAAATAAAATTGATTAAATTGCATTTAAATTTGAAGTATCAAATATGTTAACTTTCAGCTGATACGCGATGGATAATTGGAAGACAATTAATCTTCAAGAAAAAATAGAACTTTTATTGATACCACGTAATTATTATGGAACAACTAAAAATAAACGCTTAAAAAGTATTTAAAGAAAGCCAAACTATAAAACTATTAAAGGAACCCAAACTGCTACTGTAAACAAATCTAAAATAAAAAAGAAAACAAAATCCTAGAAATCTAAAATATTAAATGGGCCAGAAACAGACTTAAACGAAGGAGTTTTGGGCCTAGAAATTAAACCATATGTCAACAACTAAGCTGCTGAGTTTGCACCATATCGTCGTTTCGTTTGAAAAAATAAGTCTTAATAAATAATCAAAAGTCATTTCAAAAAGTTACTACATTTGCAATTTTACCATTTCACTCTTTTTTATTTCAATTCATTGCGATCAATAAACCACCAACTCGTTCCATGTAACTTTGATAGTTTGGTTGAGTAGTAAATAAAACGAACATTGATAATATATGTTTCAACTATGAAAGATCCAAAAATAATATTAATAGTATGAAACGACTTTTTGAATCGATTAAGTCAAAGGGTCCATGAGGTTCAAACAGTTTGTACACCACACACCAGTTAACTTTTCTTTTTTCGAGCACTATATATATCATTTTTTACTACATTTGTGAGTATGGAATTCTTTTTTACTTTAGCCCTTTGCTCCATTATTATTTTTCTTAGTTTGTCTGTATGTGACTTAATGAGTCAAAAGGTTTTTGGTAGCCAATCAAATTTGGATTGTCATTTGGATGGGAGAATTTAGATTTGGGAAGAGGATTTGGGGTCGAAATTTCAAATGACTCCAAATAAAAAAGAATTTGAAATACTCTAAAATGATTCCAAAATTAGTTTTGAGTGATTTGAAATTCATTATAAAATAACTTCATCCAGACAACTATTAAAATCTAGGATCATATACAACAAAGTGATAAAACAGAGAATGGGAATGAGCTCATTCATTTCACTGATGAATTGAATACAAAACGTTTGTACCTTCACTACTAGGCTATACCATCAATTTCTATACATGAAGGAATTGAATCTAAAAGATGAGAATAGAATTTACAAAGAAATCATAATTAATCCATACGGTTGAAACCCATTTCTCTCTGTGTGGTACTGTTCCATTTGTACAATTTTGTTTGTCCTTTTCTTCTAGAGCAGAGAATATTTCAGTTATTTGTTCTTGAGTCCCTGATCTTTCTTTTATTTTCTGAGACTCCCCCTCAAGATGGGCATAAATGTTTAATATACTCATCTTGGATAATAAGAAGGAAAACCTATCCGCACTTAATCCCTTAGTGAACAAATCTGCAAGTTGATATTTTGATGGCATATGTACTGTGTTGATCTTGTCTTCTAGCACTTTCTGTCTCACAAAATGGCAATCTATCTCTACATGTTTTGTTCTTTCATGAAATACTGGATTTCTTGTGAGATATATTGCTGACTAATTGTCACAATAAAGTGTAGTAGGCTCCTTCAATTTTATTTGAAAATCTGTGAACAAGTATTTAATCCATATCATTTCACAGCATGTTTGCTAGAGCTCTATATTCAGCTTCGACAGAAGATCTTGAAATGGTATTTTGTTTCTTTGTCCTCCAGCTAATTAGAGAGTCTCCTAGGAATATGCAATATCCAGTAGTTGACCTTCTTGTTTCAGGACAAGAAGCCCAATCAGAGTCACTATAACCCTTGATAGTTAATTCTGAATGAGATGAATAAAATAATCCTTGACCAATAGATCCTTCTAGATATCTAAGGATTCTATAGGCAGAGTCCAGATGAGTAGAATCTGGTTTATCCATGAATTGACTCAGTATATTCATTGCATAAGTGATATCTGGTCTAGTGATAGAAAGATAGATTAGTTTCCCTACTAATCTTCTATAACTAGTGAGATCTTTGATATGATTAGATAATGAATGACACAACTTGTGATTTTGTTAGATAGGGGTTTTAGAAGTTTTGCAACCCATCATTCCCGTGTCATTGAGAATATCTAGAGTATATTTTCTTTGATTCAAATGAATCCCTTCTTTTGATCTGGCAATTTCTATACCTAGAAATTTTTTACTTCTCATAGATCTCTCACTTTAAATTGTGAATGAAGAAATTCTTTAATCGAATTGATAGTTTGAAAATTGCTACTTCCAATCAGAATATCATCAACATAAACAAGGAGAGCAATAAAACCAATATGATCATTTTTGGTGAAAAGAGAGTAATATGACATTGATTGTTTAAAACCTGCATCAAGTAGAGTTTTTGTAAATTTTGAATTCCATTGTCTTGATGCTTGTTTTAATCCATAAATGGATTTATGAACCTTACAAACCAATGAATTTTGAGACTGAGACTATCCCCCAATGGAAAAACCAGGAGGAAGAGTCATATAAAAATCTTTATTAAGATCACCATTGAGAAAGGCATTGTGCACATCTAGTTGAAGAAGATGCAAACTATGAATGCATGCCAAGGCAAAACAAATCCCGACAGTTGTGATTTTCACAACAGGACTAAATATTTCTTGGTAATCAAAACCTTCTTGTTGAGTGTATCCTTTGGAAACTAATATTGCTTTATATTTATCAATTGAGCCATCAACTTTGAGTTTAGTCTTGAAAACATATTTGTAGGTAATGAAACTATACTCCAAGTACCATTAGTGGCTAAGGATTGAAGTTCTTCATTTATGGAATTTTGCCAGTGGGTAAACTGAATAACCTTATGATAGGAAGTAGGCTCAAAAATAGAAGTCAAAGAAACTGAATAAGCCCTATATGAGGGTGAATAATTATTATAAGTGAAGTGCATTTGAAGGGGATGATTAGTTGAATTAGAAACAGAGTTACATAAGAAGGAGGTTTGCGAGCTCTGGAGAGCCTTGGGGAAACAGAAGAATTTGGTGTAGCCTATATGTGAACTTGTGCCAGAATTAGTGTCCTCAAGATGACTATGCTCAATATCTGTGGCTTCTGGAGAAGGAGGCACATGTTCTGTACCAGCAGGATTGACATTTGCAGCTGGAGAAGGAGATGTATGTTTTGTACCAGTGGGATTGACATTTGCAGCTGGAGAAGAAGAATTATGATCCAAAGTAGAAATATGAGGAAAATTTTCAATGTAATCTGTCATTGAAGGAGGAAAATGAACAGTGAAGTCATCAAGAGATGTGGTGTTTTGAAAAGGAAATTAAGATAGTTTCAACAAAATAAACATCTATTGAAGTGAAGATGCTTCTATTGTCCAAGTCATAAACTTTGTAACCTTTGATTTCATTTGGATATCCTAAAAAATGCATTTCTTGGCCCTTGGCTCAAATTTAGTTTCATGTGGTTTATTATTAGAAACATAACAAAGACATCCAAAAGCTTTTAAATGATCATATGACGGAATTTTCTTAAACATCACCTCAAAAGGAGTTTTATTGTGTAAAAGGGGTGTTGGAGTCCTATTTATCAAATAGGTGGCTGTCGAGATAGGATCTCCCCAAAAGATGCTTGGAACAATAATGCTCTAGCAACATTGAGAAGGTGTTGATGTTTTTTTCTACCACACCATTTTATTGTGGTGTATAGGGACATGATTTTTGATGGTGAATACCTTGAGATTTATAAAATAAAGGCATATGAAATTCAAGTCAATTATCACTTCTAATAATCTTGATTTTAATGTTGAATTGAGTGAAAATCATATGAATTTTTTTTTTTTGTAAAATTGACCGTGTTTCTGATTAAGCTTCATAAGATAGGTCCAAGTTATCCTACTATAATCATCTACTAAGTAAGGAAATAATGATGACCTTTGATAGATGATTTTGTATAGGGTCCCCAAAAATCACAATGTATAATAGAAAATGGTGAATCAGACAATGGTGAGTGAATTGGAAAAGATTTCCTTCTTTGTTTAGCCAAATGGCAGATGCTACAGTCATTTATTACATGATTTTTGAAATTTGTTCCTAAACTTTCTATGAGTTGCATTCTTTGTGTAGATAGATGACCAAGCCTTCGATGCCATAGGCTAGCTTCTTGAGCTCTTGATTGAACTGAAAAAAACAAAAGGAATAAAAGATGGTTGGTTGTAGGCCTTCTTGGTGAATTGAAGCATGTATAGTCCATGAGTAGCTTTAGCATGACCAATCATCATCCTTGAAAAAGGAGTGAATAAAGCAACAATTTTTGAGAAAGTGAGAATTAAAGAAGAATATTGAGTTAATTTGTTAACAAATAAAAGATTAAAAAAATTGAATTGAGGTACACATAAGACATCTCTAAGGATCGATCTATCGATAATTTAATAATTCCTTTGTGAGTGACATTAACTTGGGTTCCATTTGGTAAACATACTTGATGTTTTGATAGTGAGAGGGGTTGAAGTAAATAGAGATGGACAATAGATCATAAAATCAGAGCCCATATCAATAATCCAAACCGATTTTGATTTTAAATGAGTAGTTGAAATGTGCGGGAAAAATATTATCTGCCATGTTGGGGAAATGATTTGGGGTAGGTGTGTTTTCTATTGCAGGTGAAGGCTGAGAGATATCCATAGGATCTGTGTTGAGAATAGTCATTAGTTTTTGAACCTGCTCCGGAGTAAATGAGTACAACTGAGTGTTTCTAGAAGTTGTTGTTGGAATCTCATGAGCTTGTGCACTATTGGCAGAGTGAGAAGAACCACTGGTTTTGCCATTAGCATTTTTTCCTTTTGTGAATTTGAAGTTTTGTGGAAAACTAATGATTCTAAAACATTTTTCTATATTATGGTCAGGTTTGCCACAATGCTGACAGATAACATCGAGTTTGAATTTCTTTTTGGATTGAAGGAGCCAACAACAAGGGCTGAACTTTCATTGGAGGGCATAAATGAAAGTCTGGCCTCCCTTTGCCTCTCTTCCTGAAGCAACGTAGCATACACATTATCCAAAGAGGGAATGGGATTCATGATTAATATTTGACCTCTAGTGCTATCATATGAATCATTAAGTCCCATTAAAAACTTAAAAGTGTAATCAAACAGTGATACGTGTAAAATATATGTGCATTTAGGGGTTTAAAATAATATATAATTGATACATTTGCATGTATATTTAATGTGTTTTAATTGGTTTTCTTAGAAGGGCATGATACTACGTACTCTTGTAAGTTTTATAGGAAATGTAGCTTAATTGAAGAGATATCAGTTGGAAGGCCCGGATAGGATTGACGAGTGCAAAGCGAAGATCGAAAAGACGAAGAAACTGGACAAAAATTAGTCACACAGCCGGACCGTGTGGGACCACATGGCCGTGTGATCTGCCCGTGTGAAGGTAACATGTCCGTGTGAAGTTGGGAAGAAACATGGGACAAAAACAAGTTTAGATTTATAATTATTATTAATCTACTGCTTATGCGCCGCCCGGGAGAGAGAATAGACTAACTTAGGAATTGAACCCATAGAATTGCATGAATTGATATTGGAGAATCATGTTTAGATTATGTGCCTAAGGTTACTTTTGTAGTTGTTGAAAATATTTGTGAGGTTCGCAAATTTATTTATTTCTTTTTATTTTTCGATTTTTATAACACTTGAGATTCGGTAGCTTCAATAAAATTGAAATACGATGTTAGTATAGCATAAGTGTTTCATAGTCAATCCCTGAGGAATATGATCTTGTTTGTCATTATTCTATAAACTACAATGTACACTTGCAGTATAGAGATCCAATATATTTTTGGCGAATAGACAACTGAGTTTCACACACGATTTTAAGGCCTCGACAAGTGCAATGACCACAAGTGCGGTGAGGGAAAGGCCTACGCTTTCTAAGTTCTTCCCAAATAGTCTTAAGAGATGTGAAGTAATGTCGATCAAATGGAAGAAGAGCCTTGTGAGGCAGTACTGAGTTGTTGTTGAAGTTGATAAATTCTCACACTATTCGGCTGGGAGTATCTAGTTTTGAGAGTATCCCACACTTCCTTGGAAGAGTTCATATAGATGATTGAAGATGTAATCTCCTTAGTGACACAATTGATAAGCCATGTAAGGATGAGGTTGTTTCAACGAAGCCAAGGAATATAAAGATGATCACTGAAATCAGGGATGGGGATTGAGCCATCAAGAAATCCCTGTTTGTTTTTGACTGAAATGCTGGGGGAGAATGCTCTACTCCAAGCAGTATAGTTGGAGCCATCTAAGGGTGGTTTGATTTCTATGGTATGAGAGTTGTCAGATGGAGGAAGGAAGAATGGCAAATTTGGATCTTCAGTGGGAGATGTGAAATGTGAAGCTGGATTCCGAGCAACAATTGTGATGATGGGGCAAATTGCATCTTGAGGTCAATATTATCGACATGAGTATGTTGAAGGCTTAGAGGTAATTTATCGTACATAAAAATGCAGAAAAAAAAAAAAGCAAATTGTGGGATTGGAAGGAGGGGAAGAAGAACCCGAAAATCAAAGAAAAAAACAAACAACATAAAAAAAACGAAATGGATTAATCAAGGCTATGGAATGAAGCCTTTATCAACCTGGTTCTTGATACCGTATTAAAAACTAGGATCATATGCGAGAAAAAGTGATAAAACAGAGAAATGGGAATGAGCTCATTCATTTCACGAGAGGAATTGAATAGAAAAAGTCCTTACCTTCACTACAAGGCTATACCATCTATTTATATACATGAAGGAATCGAATCTAAAAGATGAGAATAGAATTTACAAAGAAATCAGAATTATTCCATACGGTTGAAACCGATTTCTCTACTGTGATGGTACTGTTCTATTTGTACAATTTTGTTTGTCCTTTTCTTCTAGAAGCGAGAATTTTTCAGATTATTTGTTCTTGAGTCCCCGATCTTTCTTTTATTTTACGAGCCTTTTAAAGAGAACAACATCAATGACTTGTTAATATGGATTTGAAACCATTAGCTATAAATTTATGCCACGGGTATTACTGTTTATTAAAAAGGCTCGGGTTCAAGTCTCTGCAATCACACGGGCATATTTAAAAAAAATTATTAATCCAAATAGAGGCTCGGTTTCACACAGCAGAGGACATTTTCGGAGGGTATCCAACAAGCTTTATAATCTTACTAGCTTTGAGGCTCCATTTGGGTGATAATTTTTTTTTAATGGCAGAGACATTTTCGGAGGGTATCCAAAGCAAGCTTTATAATCTTGCTAGCTTCGTGGGTTGTTGCCTTTTGGATCCAATAAGTTCTCAGGCTTGGGCTTAAAGGGGCCTCGGCTCAACTGCCCCTGTCTTGGGCTTAACCAGCCCGAATGAGAGGTGGGCATAAACGAGCCTGGCTAGTTTAGCTGGAATGGCCCATTTGACAAATTTACTTAGAGCAACTCCAACCGACGCCATTCCCAACACTTTTACGCCAAAATAAAGCAGGAAACTACCTCCAACCATTGCGCCATCCCTTGCTCCATTTTGGGGTCTTGTAGATGCTACACCTGGTGTACATACACTTGGTGGGTGGATGCATAACAAGTGTCCCACTAATTATAAGACTAAACACTTGTCATTCATCCATGTGAATAATGGGACACATGTCATTCACCCATCCACCAAGTGTAATACACCAGTGTGTAGCATGGATAATACCACATTTTGGAGCATCTACAAGAATACGCCAAATTTAGCGCATTATTGTTGCTGCGCTATCTTGTTTTCTTTTTTTTTTTTTTGTGTTTTTGGTTGTTTTATTTAGAAGCTTTTATTTTATTTTAAAAATGCAACAAAATTTTAACTTTTATTCTAATTGTATATTTTTCAAACAATTTTGTATTTATTTATATATGCATATATATAGTTTTAAATTGATTAAATTATTTCTATTTATACTATTCATATTACTTTTAATTGTTGATATTACTAAAATTAGTTTTTTTGAATTACTATTAACAAGTAATTAATTTGTTTGTTAGTAATTGAATTATTAAATTTTAATTTGTTGAACGAAAATAGTTTTGGTAGTTGGATTAGTAAGAATATTTTTTTGCAAATTTTGAAGTAAATGGGTTTGAGAAGATTTTATGTTTAGTGCAGAAATTGCATTATTTTAGTGCAAAAATTGCACTAAAATAGAATTTTGGGTTGGAGATGGCCTTAGGCGGATCACCATAGGAATCGCAATGGTTAGGTGATATTTGAATATATTTTCATTTTGGAAAAACTGCCAGAGAGAGAATAGTGCTTGGAATTTTTTGGAAGAAGAACAATCAATTTTGAGAATAAGATGAACATATAATGATAAAAGTTGATATGATATGTAAATGTTGAAATAATAGTCGGATGTGATTAGGGTTGCGTGCAAATGAACCACACCGCTCATGAGTTATTCAGAGCTCGACTTGATAAAAACTCGTTCAAGTTCGTTTAACGAGACTCATTAAAATAAATTAATCAAACTCATACTTAGAGATATTCGGTTCGTTAGCTCATGGCAGACTCGTTAATAAGTTCATGAACATGTTCGTTAATAAACTCGTATATATTAAACTAATAGTTTGACTTTAATTTTAATTTTAAACTTTTACTTACGATAAATATAAAAAAATTAAAATAATTTATTTGTTTGAATAGAATCATAAGTTTTAATAGATATATTATGAGTTTTAGAAATATATAATTTTATTTTTGTAAAAAATTGACGAATAACTTTAATTTAAAATTAATATTTACTAAGCTCGTTTAGGCTCAATTAAACTCGAAGAAGTTTGTGAGCCATAAATATATTCGATAAATTCAAGTTTGAGTTCGACCTAATCTCAAACTCTCGAAAGTTCGGTTCGGTTGCGACCCAAGATATGATAGGTAGTTGAAAATATATGAATGGTAAATATTATAATTTGTGGGAAGATATATAATAATGATTTAATATAATTTTTTTTAAAAAAATAGTAGATTTGATTGGTGGAAAAAAAATGAAATTGTGTTAATAGTGCATTTTCTGAAAATTTTCATAGGCCGTCAGATGTTTAGGGCAAAAAAAATTCTCTAACGAACAAATACGAAAGTGGAAAATTTTCGTATCCAATCGCGCCAGCACGGTTGAAACTTGGACCCTTCTCAAACCCACTCTATTCCAAGCGAATGTAACCAATGTAATTGGATATGGGTTGGATCTGAGTTTTTAATCTTAATGGACTTTTTGTTAAAAAATAGTATATTTGGTAGTTATTTTTATATGGGCCTTTAGAAAAGTGATTTATTCTAATAGTCAATTTTGAAGAAGTGCAAATTTGTGACTTCTGGAATTTATTTCCACCACTTATACAAAATGAGTTTTAAAATATATTTTTACCAAATATTTTATATTGCACATAAGTACTTTTCGGAAAAAAGTCCATATTAAAAGGTACATTCCACAAATGTACATTTATTTGGAAGGTGCTCACAAACATACACTGAATTTCTATTGAAATGAAAATCCATTTGTTTTTGTAAAAAAAAATTACACTCATCTTGGCGTGTCCTAACGTTTTATCTTGATCGACTTTAGACAGAGCACATCAAACAATATCTTTCGAGCTAGGTTTTCAACCTCTTAACCATTATTCAAATATATTAATGTTGACCAACAGTCAATCAAGATCGGAACCTCTAATTGTATTCAAGATTTGCGCCAAAGCCCAAGAAAAAACTCATATCTCTATTTAACCTTTAGGCTTTATTTCAAAAATCTACTCAAATGAACCTATTTGATTTGACTCGATTCCATACTGTATCAACACATTTTAGTTTGCAAAAGCCAAAAAAAGTTTATAAGTGCATATTTTGGAAACATTTATGCAAAAGTCCATTTAGAAAATGGACTTCCAAAAAAGTGTACTTTTCAAAAAGCTTTCAATTATGACCTCTATAGAATGGACTTTTTTTAGAATGATTTATCTAAAAGTTCATCTAGAAGTGCTCCAAACCAACACTAAAATTGTTACATTTAAGTTGCATAAGAGATCTATCTTACTTGGCACCTCCTGCATCCCAAGTATGACATAAATAAATGGGTAAATTATAAAAATTGCTCCAGAGGTTTGCTTAGTTACAAAAAAAACTCAATTGTTTTTTGAAATTACAAATAACTCATGACATTTGTTTTAATGTTAAGAAATTGCAACTTCAAGAAGCCTTAAGAGGGGATATTTGTAAGGTAAATACAAGCCTTAAACATGCATTTGGAGGAGTAGATTTGGGATCAGGAATTTGAAATTTTTAGCTAAATCTACACCCTTGTTTGACTTATAAATCCAAATTAATGGATTTCAAATCCGTTTTTAAGTTTTAGTACATTTTCAAAGAATTTAAAATTAATCTCAAAATCTAGTCATTTGAAATTCATTTTTTTTATTTTTTATGCACACTTGCATATTCACACACACACACACACACACACACTTACACATACTACACATATTTACACACACTGAACACACACTACTCACACTACATACATTTACACACAAGCGCGTGCGTGCGGGGGGTTTGTAGCCTGCATACACACTGCACATATTTACACACACTACACATCCTCTCACACACACTCTCTCACATATTCACATGTACTATCCTCACACACATGTTCACACATAATAAAACTTATATGTCTTATTAGTGTATAAAATTATAATTATTTATAAAATAATAAGATTATATCTTTTATTTTTATTTATTAAATGTTAATTATTAAGAATATGAATAGAACTTTTAAAGTTTTATTATCAAAATTTTACGATTGATTTGAAATTCTTGCACAAATCCACATCATCCAAATAAGAGATAAATTTCAAATTCAAGGTAATTGAAATTTACTCATTTTCAAATACATTAGATTTGAAATCTCTCCATCCATATGTACCCTAGAGTTGCACTTGAATGAGAAGATTTGGATTTGGGGAATGATTTCAAATGACTCCAAAATGAATTTGGAATCCTCGAAAATGACTCCAATAGTTGCTTGAATGGTTTGAAATCTATTATAGAATGACTTCATCCAAACAACCTCAATGAATTTGCTACTATAATTTTAAAATCTTTAACTCGAAATTCATCAATCCAAATGCAGGTATTTATAATATTGAAAGATCACTTAAACGTTAATTAGGCGAAAGTTGAGAATAGGTTTTGTAGTCATCCCTAAATAAATAGAAAAGAGAAAAATGACATAAATAATTTTAGAATTCAGGCACTTTAAGTGCTGATTAAGGGCCACAAACTTTTAGACGGTACGTGTAAAATATGTCATCTAGTCTAAAAAAGTTGAGTAATAAATAATGTCAACTTAAAAAACTTGGCTCCCAAAACATCATAAAGTTGAATAGCCAGTACACCACTATAGTGTCAATCCACCAAGCTCAATCATGGTTCATTAAGGGCTTCATGCTTTCAATATGAGCCCAAATTTTCATTTTTTCCCACATTAACAATTTGAAATCGTAAAAAATCACTATACTTGACAAAGCAATAAATTTATAATTGACATATTATTGAAATAACAGCTCGTTAAGATCTTCAAAAGTTCATATGGTTTCTTGTCACTCCACTAAGTGTGAATTTAAAAATAATATTTTAAGTTGGTTAGTTGAAAAGGAAACAGCACTCTTTTAAATTTTATAGATAAAAAAATGATATTAATTTGCTTTTAAATTGCACTTATTGAGATAAAACAAAGACAAAATTTAAAGGGGTCATTATAACACTTTTAAGGGTATTTATTTTATAATATTGAAAAATATGTATATATATTTTGCGATTTATAAGCTAAGCTTCAACGTATATAGCTTTCATAATATTTCATTACAATTTTTTTGGTGATGAAGAACAAAATCATTACATTTCTCATTACAATAAAAGATATATCTCTCTCTCACTGTTTGTCTTTTTCTGCAATCAAATGTAGAAGTAGAACACGTAACATTAAAAAAGTAAGTTGAAATATTATCAATGACTTATTGTTACAATAAATTTATCTTACCTAAAATTACAAACCTAACATTACCTTCACAAATTCTTTCTTTCTTTCTTTCCCTTTTTTTTTTTTTTGGAAAGTCCACCAATTCTTTCTTGATTATATCTTTTCCCACTACACATTTCCCAGTTTATTCCATTCTACACCTGGACGAATACTTCATATACATAATAATCGTAGATTAATTTTAGATGTGTAAAGACTACACACGATTACACAGTCCAATGTATATTGCATGTAGATCTATGGTAGATACTACATTTTTACCAATCAATCCAAATGGTGACCAAATATTTTCCTAATTCAACTGGCTTTCCAGCCAAATTTAATTAATTTTCAAATTCAACCATGTTTTGAACTTCATATTTGTTAAATCTCCATTAGATTAATGGTTCAACCTTCATGAATCATAAAGGTGCCGTCTTCGTTTATTATTTCTTCAAGATACGCTGCAGATTTTATGCTAACATAACATGAAATAATTCATTGAATGTCTACGTAAACAAATGGGACTTCCATTTAAATTTTTATTTTCAACATTACGCCGCCACCCACCATCAGCATTGGAGTGCATTCTTACCGTAAATAATGGAGTCAACTTTCTTGTAATATTTTTTTGGCATTTACATATTCTAGTAAACCATTATGACTGCCTCGGTGCGCAACTCAACTGTTGAGCTAAGATTTGAGTGACTAGTTGTCTGCTTACTGACACCCGCAACTTCCGTGTAAGTTCGAATCTCCCTGGTACAAGATGGAGGAGGATTTCTGTGTGGTGACTCAGTCTATGACAGTTCAGGACCATGACTTGTTGAGGCACATCCCGCGATTCACCTCCTCCATAAAGCTCTAGGGGAACAGTGGATGCTCTCAGGGATAGGGTTCATTCTTTAAGTAAACCATTACAACTAATCAATTTATTTTTATTTTTGCGTTAATTCATAATATAAAATTCCTTTTTCGTTATTTCACGCCACCCATAGGGGTCACAAATTTAGCCCGACCGAGTTTAAATCGCCCTACCTCATGACCCGCAATAGGCACTAGTCGCCTTGCCTCGTGACTTGTAGTGGGACAGTGCAAATATGAGTATAGCTATCAAAACTAGCCAGGTCTGACTGGTCCGATGATAGGGTTGGGCCGAGCTATGATATTGTAAATTCGAAATGAGTCGTGCCTATTTGGCTTGGCTCATTAGGCCCGAAATCTCGTGCGCGGCCGATCAGCCAGCTTTTAATGTGTATTTTTAAAGGGTTGGGAAGTCTTACAAAATGGCACACAGATGGAATTTCGACCCCGCCAGACCCAATTTTTCTCTTTGACCTGACTGGCTAGCACCGGCCCAACTCATTTGAGAGCTCTAAGTATGTCGCGTTAGAGCTGTCAATTGAGCCGGCACGATCGGCCTAATAAAAATGTCGAGTTGGACTTCATTTCTAGAGACTTAGGCCTATTCAGCCCGTAATACTAGGTCGGCCCGACAATCTATATGTATTTTTATGGGTTGAGCCGAGTTGGGCTCCAAAAACAGTGACACGATCACTATTTAACCCGGTCCAGCCCAAATTTTCCTCTTGGCCCGATGGGCCTGAACGGGTCGGCCCAATCCAACCCGTTTGATAGTTCTATGCAGTATGGGTATTTCTTCCACGCTGCTTAACATTTTTGTGTTTCTAATATATTTCACATATACTACATATATGTTATTGCTAACGTAATTCTTATGTACTTTATATTATATTTAGGCTTCGTTTGGTTGGGGTTAATGGGAGTGATATCAATCACCTTTATATTATTTCATTCCTATTGTGATGTTTGGTTCACGCCAAAAGAGCCCTGAAAATTGCTCTGGCCCGGTAATTTATCATGCCTAATTAGTTATTACATATCCCACCCCAATGGTGGGATGAGCAATATAGCTCATTAGGTTGGGAGCTGATTTTAACTAAACACCCTTACTTTTGGAATTGAAATTCTTAAATAAGGGCAATAAAGTAATAAAACACTTGTTGAGTTATTATTACATCTCCTGAACCAAACACATTAATAGACAACCATTACATTTCAACAGCTCAATCACTCAATCAAGCACATTATTAGACCTTATTATATCGGATAAGACCAATAAAGCTGGTGGAAATTAATCAAGCGCATTACTATGTTTCAACCAAAGCCTTAAGGTATCTATCTTGAATGATGATTTTACAAACAAAATGCATTAACAAAAAAAGTATAAAATAAAAAAAAATTATAAACAGGCTTATGAATATATTATAAATTTATACTAATTTATTTTTCTTGTTTCTTCTTTTCACCACCCAAGCGGGCCAAGCGAGAGAGAGAGAGAGAGAGAGACAAAGTAAAATTAAAGAACACGAGAGAGGGAGAATAAAAAAAGAAATTTCAGTCGTCTATAACTAGAACCTCGAAATTTAATTCCTTCTATCAATTTTATACACATTTTTACGGAATAATAAAATTCTCAAGAAAATTACTAAGAGAAAAAAAAAACCAAACCAAAAATTAGAAAAAGAAGGCAACAACCCATAAACCTACCCATCTATAAAATTTCCCATAGAAAAAAAATAAAAAACAGAATTGCAAAAATCTAATCAATACTCACAATCTCAGTAATCAGGCATAAGCTGACTGATTTTGCCTTCTTCTTCATTCGTCAATTTCTGTTCAGAAACCCTCAACCAAACACAAACCGCCGTAAAGCTAAGCACCAAGCTCACAAGCCCGCTCCCCAGCCCGATTCCAACAATCGCCAAAATCGATAACCCTTTACTCTTCATCGGCGGCAAAGGGTACCCGTAAAGATCCCTATTCCCTTCATAAGAGCTCGCATTGAACCGGGGTAAGTTCCCGCTCCGGTTCCCCAACGAACCGGGTATGGGCCCGGAGAGCCTATTATTCGACACATCGAAAACCGAGAGCCTCACCAATAGCCCGAGCTGCTGCGGAATCGGGCCGGAGAGGCGGTTATCGTGGAGATCGATGACGTTCAAATACGCGCACAGCGCGAGTTGCTGTGGAATCGGGCCGGAGAGGAGGTTAGAGGAGAGATTGAGGACGGCCAAATTGACCAAATACTGTAGCTCCGGAGGAATCGGGCCGGAGATCGAGTTGGAAGAGAGGTCTAGGGCTTGTAAATTTGTGCAATTCGAGAGAAATGGGGAAATCGTGCCCTTGAGAGAGAGGTTTGGGAGAGAGAGCTTGTAGATGCGGCCATTGTTGCAGGTTGCGCCTTGGAGGAAAGAGGTGAAACCCTGGCAGGGGTTAGCGAAAGTGGATTTTGTCCAGTTTTGTAGGTTTTTGAAAGGGTCGACCAGCGATTGGCTGAGATGGGTAAGGCACCGCTCGTCGTTGGGATCCGCCGCCGCGCCGGAGAAAAATAGCAGGGCCACCGCCAGCAGCTGGCCCCAAATTATACCCATTTTTAGCACATAAAGAGGAAATTGGAGGTTTTTGTAGTTAGCTAGTTTGGTACTGTTTGCTTACTGTTGTCGAGGTGTACATGGTAGAATGGTAGGAATCCATGGATAAAAGCTTGGGTATATATGTTGAAGGATTTTGGGGGATGGGGGGTGGGGGGCGATGAACCACCAGGAATTGTTTGGGGTTTGGTGAAAATGAAATTTGTGACACGAGTGAGGGAAAGTGTGGTGCGATTGGGCGTGTGGGTAAAGATGGTGACAACACGTAGTCTGGTCTCAGGGGCAGTCTCGGTATATAAGTTTATAATTTGTTTCATTTATTTCTCAAAGTACAGTGTTTATGGAAATTATCATATAATCTAATAAAAATTAAATAACAATAATTGATGTCAAGGGCCTAGCCATTTCGGCTCTCACACGACGCCTGTGTGGTGCCGCGGATCACCTGGGGTCACCCTGACCCTCGGGACAACCACGGGCGTAGCCAAGATTTTTGGCCAGTACGTTAAAAAAAAATTCGTTTCGACTGAGCGATTATCGCGCCGAATTTTTAAGAAACTAAAATTAAAAAATATTTCAATAACAAAAGCAAATCTAAAGGTTGTACCTTTTGCAGTTTTTTTGCCAATTTTCATACTCTCTAATTTCGGATTATCTTGAATTAACGTTTTAGAGAAGTGACTTATCCAAAAATCAATGCTAAATTAACAACCAAATAACTATTATTATGAAAATTTGACTTTTAGATCCAAAAACTTATTTGAAAATTGTTCCCATAAAGCTATATATTATCAACTTTGGAACATTTAATGTCTTAATTGGCTCAGGTGATTCTTTATTCTTTTAGCCTTTCGAAGTTTCATTTAATTTTTTTATAGGCTGAATTTTCAATGTGATCCAACTAAAATTTAACAAGGCCACCCCTAGTTCCAGTGTGGTCCAACCCAAATTTAATAGAGCAATTTCGAAAGCTAGTGTGGTCCATCAACCGCACTAGGCCTCATGTGGCTATGCCACTTGGGACAACCACTGGTTTCACCCTGCCTTGGGCTTATTAGGAATGTGGCTCCAGCATTCGACCAGTTTGGGTAGAGATGGTCAATTCCCTTCTTCACCGTCAAGTCCATGACTAGCGACAAGCTCCCCGAACTTAACCAGGTTAGCCTGCCTAAACATCCGAAAGTTCATATTCACGTACCCACAAACCAGCCGACTGAAGCCACATATATAACAATTCTCAACACAATCCACCAGAAGTTGTAACAAAAGACACCCTAATATCACGAGACGTGACAATGAGGTCTATTTGAAACAATTTTATGGATTAATTAAAAATACCAGAAATCTAATATTTTAACAAATTGAATCACGAATTATAATATCATATTCTTACATCTTCATCCCCAATAATATTCGATTCTCCTCTCAATGACATAGGTGCAACCATGTTACATATGTACTTTCTTCTTCATTTACAAAAATTTTATCGGAAAAAAAAAAAAGTTCGAAGGCACAACTCGGCCGAACCCTAGCCCTGAAACTAATTAAGGCCGGGATGAAAAATCATGTTATAAGAGCATATGAAATATATGCTCAGTTCTCAAATTATTGTTATTATTATCCAACGTTTATGTTTCATTTTTTATTCTATTGCACATTTTTATTATTATTATTTTATCTTTATGTGTTATTTCTTATTCCATTGCATTGATTGAGAGAGACATATATAAAAGATGTTATAATTATACAATATCTTTCGACCAATATAGTAGAATATGGAGGAGAACAAGAGATCTCTCCAAGATAATGTTTCATACATGGAAGTTATGAACTTAGGGTGCATTTGGATGGAGGGATTTGGGAGGGGATTTGGGAGGAGGGATTTGAAATCCTTAGCTAAATCCAAACCCCTGTTTGGCATATAAATCCAAATCAATGGATTTCAAATCCCTCTTTAACTTTTAGTTCATTTTCAAAGGATTTCAAATCCCTCCCAAAACCTAGTCATTTGAAATTCATTCTTTTTTTTCCCCTTTATGCTCACTTGCATATTCACACACACTTACACACATTTACACACACTGCACACGTTACACACATTTACACATACTACACACATATTTACATACATTTACACACACTGCACACATTTACACACACACACCACACATTACACACACATCGCACACACATTTACACACACACACACACACACTCACACTCAGACATACTCTCCTCACATATGCACACGCATTATCATCGCACACATATTCAGACATAATAAAAGTTATATATTTCATATTTTTATTAGTGTATAAAATTATAATTATTTACAAAATAATAAGATTATATCTTTTTTTTTATTAAATATCAATTAAGAAAATTAATAGAGCTTCTTTTTTTTATCAAAACTTATGACGGATTTGAAATCCTTACACAAATCCACATCATCCAAACAAGAAGTGGATTTGAAATCCAATGACTTTGAAATCCATTCATTTGAAATCCCTCGAAATTTCAAATCCCTCCATCCAAATGGGCCCTTAGAGTTTTTGAGAATTTTATTAATGAAAAGAAATTTAAATACAAATAACAAGAATTGTTAATTTGTGTAGAGGCTAAAAGCTAGTGCACGTGTATTTATTTAACAAATAGTGGGAGGAAAACCAATAAGCCAATTGGCATGTGATACGAGGCATCCCACTTGTTCTTTCGGTGGGTTTTTATAAATTCAAGGAAGATGGTTTCGTCCCAGAATTTCTGCAACGAGGTATAGATTTAATAACCCAAATTGCAATATTATTCAACCCTAATTAAATGTCGTCAAGACGCAAAACAATTTGCTCCAGCATTCTGATATATACATTATAATACATGAAGAGAACCTTAAACTATTGTTAAAAAAAATTACATGTTGGAATTTATTCTTTAAGCAACGACAATCCAATTGAGCTAGTACAAATATATTGTACGACTGTTCAATTAGTTATAATGGTGATTTCGTACAAGCTGGGGAACGGATAATAAATATCTCAATAAACTGGACATTTATGCATACCTAAAATCTGATCATGCTTGAGAAACAGCGTTAGGCCCTTCGGCTAAAGATTTTAGGACTGGATGTATATATAATGGGTAAGGGCAATGGCGTAACCAAGAATTATATAGGGATGGGCCGATACACGTAAATAGGATGGATTGGACAAAAAAACTAACAAAAAATCATAAAAATTATAACTAGTTTTCTTTTCTGAAAATTTTCTAAGTAAAAAAGTTTTTTTTTTAAAAAAAAAAATATGGGGGGCCAGGGCCCAGGTTGGCCCCCCTCCCTCAGCCAATAGGTAGGGGTGTCAATTTGTGACACGACACGATAACCCGATACGAACCTAACACGAATTTAGTAGGTACATGTACAACCCTTAGCAGGTTCGGGTCAAAAATCGGCCTCGGACACTTAACACGTGAAATAAATAGGTCATGTCGACATGTTTGACCTATTTAACCCATTTAAATTTATAGTGACATTATTTTCATATTTTGTGGTGTTTTAGTTAATTATATGATATTTTAATTAGTTATATGATGATGGACAGGGGCGGAGCTAGACTCGTATCTTTGGGAGGCTAAATAATTTGGGGGGGGCTAAATCAATAAACAATAAATATTTAGTACCAAAAATAAATATTTTAAATTAAAAGATACATATAATTAATAAAATTTTCAAAAAATTTGGGGGGGCTAAAGCCCCCTCATTGAGGGGCAAGGATACGCCCCTGATGATGGACAAATTATTAAATGCATTTTCTAATAATTTAAAGAAATTTTTATTTATAATTTTATTTTTTTCATTTTTTTCTCTCTTTTTTCGTGTTATATAGGTTTTTCGTGTCGTGTTTTGGTTATCGTGTTATAAACGGGCCGGATTGTGTTCCTGTCGTGTATCTTGATACGAATAATTGAACGGGTCGTGTTCGTGTTCGTGTCAAACGTATTGTACCCGTGTCAAAACACGAAAACACGACACAATTGACATCTCTAATAATGGGTACTTAAAGTGCATGGGTTATTTATACTCGATATGTGGTTAATTCCCTTAAGTCCATATTAATGTGCACTTTATATGGTTAGAATTATAATCGTCTTTTCGGATTGAGTTTGAATGTGATCTTTGGTCAACAACACAATTTATAAGCTGAAGTAGAAATCGTAAAAAGACAAAAGTAAATGATTTAATTGTGCTTTATTCATAAAAGTGGATCTGGAACTTTAATTGCTTGCCAGTAGAGTTGGGAATGAGCCGGATCAGGTTAACTCAGCCCGAATTCATCGGACTTTTGCAAAAATCCAGGCTCGCCCGATTTTGGTCGGGTCACGAAAATGGTTGGCCTAACCCAACCCATACATACGTTTCATGCAAAAAAAAAAGAAACGGCCCAAAAAAGTCGGGCTAGTCAGCCCGTTGGGCCATTCAGGCTAGGCCAAATAGGCCCGACTTTTTCGGGTCTAAAAAAACACGGTCCAACCCAACCCATACCCCCGGGCTTAATTTTGCCACCTCTAATTGCAAGGCCGATGAGTATTAATTACCAAGCATGAAATTGGGGTGTCAAAATTCTTGTTCTAAATAGTATTTATACAATTACATTAAGTGGAGAAGTAATCATTTCCTTAAACACGAGTGAGACATGTGTCACCTTCCTGGTCATGTATGCATTGCATGTTTGTCATCGAAAATTTTATTATTATTTTGATGTTTTGACACCTACTTGTCAAGTGACACATTTGTCTTGTCTGCCACTAAGACCTTAGGTTAACGATTTGTTGACCTTTCCAGTTCATCTTACCAAACTCTTTCAATTAAGGTCTTTTCAGTCGGCCTCTAAGATACTTATGGTCGGTCTATGACGTGGTAGGTTAATTTGCATCGGACTCATTTGTGTCCACGGATTGACAACTCGTCGGCTATCAATATGATCTCGAGTTCCAATTAATATACAATTGCTTGTGAATTAATTATATTCTCCGTAAGTACATTTTTTACTCACTCTCATTTATCAATGATTAGTCACATTCTATTATAATTTCAATAAAATAAATCACACATTACACTATCATATTACAAATACGTACACACTTACTTTTTCAATCTCCAATCACATTCATTACTACTTTACTAGAAGAATTATCACATCAACTTTCATTTTTATATTATCATTTCATATTCAATTACATTTTTAAAATTCATTCTTATTTATCCAAATAATTTATCTACACTATTTTCTACAAAAATATAAAGGAACGGAGAGAAATGTCAAAGTAGTTACCTTATAATTCCGCCAACTAGCAGCCCTTTTATTAAATGTCTTTTACTAAGTTCTTGAGATTTTTCCATTCAAATGGTATCCAACATTAAAAACTAAGTAGACTTGTGTACTTGTGCCTTTTGTGGGTGCACTATAAAATGGCTTGAATCAAATTAAAGGGTCTTGGGTCTTCAATTATGGGGCGTGATATAACAACAAAAGCAAGTTAATGTTTATGAATTATGACATAGTGACCAAAAGAGAAAGAAAAAGAATGTTTGCTGTTAAAGATGCAAAATTGAGCATGCGTGATGAAAGGTGAGGATTATGATAATTAGTATATAATGTTTATATATGTTACGCTGCCCATCCCAAATTAGTGTTTGTTTGAGAGATTTTTAAGATGAACTTTTGATCTAAAAACAAATTTCAATAATAATTGATTCTTTTTCATAAAAAATAAATAATAATTCATGTTTGGTGGTTATTTTAAAATGGACTTTTGGATAAGTCACTCATCCAAAAAGTCTATTATAGAGAAGTCATAATTTGAAGCTTTTTGAAAAGTCACTTAATAAATTCATTCTCTAAATGAACTTTTGCATAAGTGCTCCCTCCCAAACATGCACTTAGTTTCGGAAGAATCTTTGTATCATTTTTATAGTGAAATTTACTTCTTTTTAATAATTAGTATTGGACGGTGATATGTTGGAAATTGAAGGAAAATGCTCATCATTAGGTGTGATTTTCTTGGGACTTCGTTTGTCTAATGACAAAAGTAAAAGTAGATTCATCTTCTACTTTGAGACAACATCGAAATTATTTATTTACTTATCTAAGTTGATGTTTAGATGAATCAGAAATTAAGACACTAAGAATTGTGTAGTTGTTGGGAAAGGGAGAAAACCAAATGAGTTTATTTTATTATGTGAGTTTTGATAGAACAAAATGGTTATACATTGCAAAATGAAGAGAGAAAATGTGTTCTTGCAATTTAGGAGAAGCAAGACTACTATTACAAATGAGGATGAAACCTCTTAAATAGAGCTAGGGCTACAAGGAAGATAAAAGACTATACTACCCTTAACATTACAAATAAATCACAATAATAACGAATATTAAACTATTCTAACATCCCCCACAAACTCAAGATGCGATTGCAAGTAGCATCGAGAGTTTGCCAACCAAAAACGAAAACGAGCAAGCGGGTGTGCTTTAGTGAAGAAGTCTCGCAATTTGTGATGACGAAGTAATGAACGGCAAAGTAATAGTGCCGTGTTGATGATGGTGACGAGTAAGATGGCAATCAATCTCAATATGCTTTGTCCTTTTGTGAAACACCGCATTGTGGGCAATTTAGATGGCACTCTTATTATCGCAGCACATAAGAGTGGGATGATGAAGAAGAAAAACGCCCATATCGTGAAAGAAGACATCGTAACCAAACGATCTCGGTGGTAGTAGAAGCCATAGCTCGGTACTCGGCTTGATGAAGAGAGAGATAACACTTTGCTTCTTGCTCTTCCATGAGATAAGAGAATCTCCAAGAAAAATGCAAAATCCAAAGAGTAGATTTACGATCTCTTTGGATCACCGCCCAATCAAGATCGAGAAGGCACGTAACTCCAAAGATGAAGTAGACGAAAATAAGAGACTTTGAAAGATGGTACCTCTAAGGTAGCGTAAGATACGAAGAATAACTCCCCAATGAACAGGTGGTAGGAGAAAGTAACGAATCGACTAACAATGTGAACAAAGATAAGCAATATCCGGCGTGTAATAGTGAGATAAACCAAACGCCAACAATGGCACAATACAGAGTAGATCATCCAAAGGTGTGCCATCCGAAGAAGAATATCGAACATTAACTTCAATGGGAGAATCAATAGTCTTAGTGTCGGTTAAAGCGAGCACGATCAAGAATACCAGTTGCATACTTGGACCGTGAAAGGAGATAACCTTTAGGTGACCAACTCGACTTCAATACCGAGAAAATATCGTAGAGAACCCAAGTCTTTCATTTCAAAAAGAAAGACAATTCTCGATTTTAGCAAAGTAATCCCATCAACATCATTACCTGTAATAATTATATCATCGATATAAGGAGAGCACAATAATACCAAATGCAATATTCTTGATAAAAAGAGCGAATCATGATCACTACGACGAAAACCAAGAGAAAGAATAGAAATCGAGAACTTCTCAAACCAAGCACGAGGTGCTTGTTTGAGACCATACAAAGCTTTCTTTAGTTTACGACCTCTCCTCGATTATGGATCACACCGGAGGAGGAACCATATAAACCTCTTCTTGAAGATTTCCATTCAAGAAGGCATTTACGACATCCATTTGGGATATATGCCATCTACGAGCGAGATGCAATCGCAATAAGTGTACGAATCGTAGTCATCTTTGCAACAGAGCAAAAGTTTCCTCATAATCTAAACCATACTGGCGAGAAAAACCTTTAGCAACCAATCGTGCCTTATATCGCTCAATTGAACCATCGATTTAGTTTTGATTTTATACACCCAACGAGAACCAATTGCATTTTTACCTTGTGGTAGAGGTACCAAATCCCAAGTTTCATTTTGACAAAGCGAGACAATTCTTCACCATAGCTTGTTACCAAAGAGGGTCAAGAGTCGCCTCTTTGTAAGAAGTTGGCTCGGAGAGATTGTGAATAGATGACAAAAATGATGTAAAAGATGGTGAATAATAAGAATAGACAAAATCGAGGTAATTGAGTAGACTTACGAACACGTGAAGGATAACGGGAGCGGGATCCACGATCGTAGGAGGTGAAGAGATAGTCGCGGAGAGAGGGAACAATAGTATCGGTAGAAGCATCGGTACAAAGATCTCTGCAGAAGTATCATCTATATCACAAGCAAAATGATCAATATGGAAAAGATCTCGATTTAGACACATTGTGAGAGCTAGATGGAATGGAGAAAAGAGGAATATGCTCAAGAAAGAAAACATGATGTGACACATATAATTTTTGTGCAACAGGTCATAACAACGATACCCCTTTTGACCATCCCCATAGCCTAAGAAAACACACATGGCGAACGAGATGACAATTTACTACGTTCTACGTGAGGACGAAGAACAAAGCATGTAGAACCAAAAACTCGTAAGAAAAGAGTAATCGAGTGCAACCAAATAATTTCTCAAATGGTGACACACCCAGGTATGGGCGGTTGGGATTCTATTGATTGAATAAACAACAGAAAACGACTTCCCCCCTGAATTCGCTAGAACAGAGGCGGCTAATAATAAAAGAGAACGAGCGCTTCCATGATATGTCTATGTTTTCTTTCAAAGAACACCATTTTGTTCAGAGTATCGATGCATGAAGTTTGATATATGGTTCCATCAAAAGCAAACATTTCACGAAAATTATTAGAGGTATACTCCTACCCAAATCACATCGAAAACACTTGATAACCGCGGAATGTTGTGTTTTGACAAGAGCTCGAAAAGAGGTATAAATGCCTAAGAAATCAGAACGACGTTTCATTAGATAAACCCAACAATAGCGCGTGTGATCATCAATAAAAGAAACATAATATCGAGACCCTCCTTTTGTGGCAATTGGAGAAGGTCCCCAAACATCGAGAATGAATCAAATCGAATGGTGAAGTAGAAATGGACATGCTTTTACTAAAAGGCAATGCTTTGAAAACTTAGCAAGTTTACAACCACTACAACTAGAAATATCATGAGTTTTCAAGTTCCCTAACAGTCCAAAGAGAGCTAAGTACTTCAAACGAGAAAAAGATACATGACCCAAACGAGAATGCCATAAATAAAAATCGGAGGCGAAGATGGACCCAAACGAAAAGAAGACAAATCAATAGTAGATCTTTGCAACATCCGGTACTCAAGTTCATCCAAAATATATAACCCTCCACTCCTACGGCTGTCCCAATCGGCCTGGGGAGTGAGGATCCCGCACACCACGACAAGAATCGGAAGAGAAAGTCACGAATATCAAGCGAGAATCGCATAATTGACCAAACCGAAACAAGATTTAAAGTAAGTTGAGGAATGTGATAAACACTAGGTAAAGACACATGTGGTGAGATGACAGAAACCAACACCGCTAAATGCATAGGCGTGCCATCGGCGATCATAATGCATACGTAGAGTTCGAAGGAGAAATAGAAACAAAAGATTCTCGCATTGGGAGACATATGATGAGAAGCTCCTGAGTCTAATAACCAAATAGAGGAAGATATACCCGAGGAGTTCGGAGTCGATGAACCCGCAATGATATAGCATGTGGTTGAAGACTAAAGAATTTCTCGAACTGCTCGTAGAGATTATCTCGCAACAGGAGTAGGCGGTGATGGTGGTACAAAACCAGAAAAATTATTGATGGAGGTGGTCTAGGACCACGTTGAGGAAATTGAGGATGAGGGGCACACGAGGCCGATCGATTCATCAACTTCGGACATTGAGCCTTCCAATGACCTTGAGTTCTACAAAAGCTACATTCATCCGGAGCAATGACCTGGGATTTGGCTTATTTGGATACTTCGAATGGGCGGTTTGGAATGCAGCTAAGACAGATGGACCGGGTGTTGGAAAGATCCCCTTTATTGATGTAGACTTGTGACGTGTTTCATCGACAATTAATTCATTGACCACAAAATCAACAATTGGAAGAGGACTACGATGCAAAATATTCCCACGCAAAGACTCAAAATCATCACGAAGAGCCATAAGAAAATCGAACCAACCGTTGTTCATTACATTGGGCAATATAAGGAGCAAATGCACTAAGCTCTGCGATTCTCAAAAGCTAATTGGTCCCAAAGATTTGTCATTGCCGAATAGAATTCTGAATACTCAAGTCTTTCATTGCGAGTTCGAATGTCCATTTCTAACGATATTGTTTAGCAAAATTGGATTGTGTGTACAATCGTTCTAAGTGTTGCCAAACTTCCCTGGCCGTGTCATATTTTGCCAATTGCATACCAATCGAACTCTCAACAATTATTAATCCAAGAAATAATCTTGAATTATTAACCTCCCAAGCCTCAAGTTGTTCAAGATATTTGTCATTATTCTCACTCTTAGGTTTAGATTGAGTACCATTTACGATACTCCACATCCATTTTCCCCTCAAAATTTTTTTATCACATAACTCCAATACGTGTAATTTTTCCCATCCAACCGAACACCAATAGATTGCAACGAATCATCCTTTTCGTAAGCCATATTGCACTACCAACGAACAAGCACAAGCAAAACCAACAAAAGAGGCCAAACCCAAACAAACAAAATAGATTCAAACCCGAAACAAATTTTTAATGCACCACGTGGAAAATTTTATTGCCAAGTCTACTCAAAGTCGATTTGAAACGGTATGAATGTTCCTCTTTGAAACAAATATTGCTTATATTCATCCCTTCTTGTATGAATTTTTTTCCATGCCTTTCTTTTTTGTGTTTTTTTGTAGCGCAATGTACGGCGTACTTTAAGGGCATCTTTTCTGTTCTAGAATTCATTGAACCCGTTGAATGAGAAACGAGTTCAACTAGAGAAAGATGTTCTTGATTTTGTGAGAGAGATGAAGTAAACAAGTAAGATTTTATTAGTTTAACGTTGATATTTTTTGTTAACATAATGTTTTTATCAATGTTGTAAAAATCGGCCTGGCGGCCGCCTAGGCGCTAGCGCCCTAGGCCGACCCGATTTTCCCAAAATCGGCCAAAAAAAAAAATCGTCTGGGCAAAAATCGGCCTGGCGCCCGCCTTTAGCGGGCTAGGCGGCCTTAGGGCGCCTGGCGGCAAAAAATCGGAAACAAAATCGGGAAAAAATCGGTTAGGCGGTCTAGTCGGAATAAATCGGCCAAAAATCGGGAAAAATCGCCAAAATACAAAAAAAATGAAAAAAATAAGAAAAACTTGGGCTTTTCTAGGCGCCCTGGCGCTAGGCGCCCGCTGTCGCCGACCGGCGCCTAGCGATTTCGCAACCTTGGTTTTTATGATGTACAAGTTCAAGAATGTTGGGTGTAAGTGATGTAGAGAATGGTTGGTAGAGGGGATTGTGTTGGGTGGATTTTTTGAATGTTACAAAAAACAATTTGAATATTTTAGGCAAGTATTAGTAGTTATGTGTAAATGTATTATCATGTAATGTAAAAAGTATTAGCACTGCTTTTAGTAGTTTCGTGTAAATGTATGAAAAGATGGTTGGTACAAGGGATTATTAGAAGTACAACTAAGGAACTAGTATTGAAACTTGAAAATATATGTATGTCTTTTCATTTGTTTGTCTTAAAAAAAACATTTTCCGTATAAATGTATTAGTTGTTGAAAAGAAAAGTATTAGATGTGAAACATAAAAGTATTAACATAAACGAGTAATGTTTTTATGCAGACTTCTTGCTGAGGGTTGTTTTACAAGCAGTTGCAAGTATTATATGTTTAGGTATGTGTCTTACGATGCATTAAGTCAAATGAATAAACAATCCCAATACATAAACATGAGATATGTTAAAAAGTATCACACACAAATAAGAAATGTATCAGTAGGTACGTTACAATGTATTAGTCCCCTGATCAAAGTATTACAGTCTTCAATAACAAATAATTCCTGAACAATAAACAAGACATAATTTAAAAAGTATCACACACAAATAACAAATGTATCAGCAGATACATTAAAATGTATTAGTCCCTTGATCAAGTATTATAGTGTTCAATAACAAATAATTCCTAAACAATAAAAATGAGATATGTTAAAAAGTATCACACACAAATAACAAATGTATCAACATATACATTGTAAAGTATTAGTCCCCTGATCAAAGTATTACAGTCTTCAATAACAAATAATTCCTGAACAATAAACAAGACATAATTTAAAAAGTATCACACACAAATAACAAATGTATCAGCAGATACATTACAATGTATTAGTCCCCTGATCAAGTATTACAGTGTTCAATAACAAATAATCCCTGAACAATAAACATGAGATATGCTAAAAAGTATCACACACAAATAAGAAATGTATCAGCAGATACATTGTAAAGTATTAGTCCCCTGATCAAAGTATTACAGCCTTCAATAACAAATAATTCCTGACAATAAATAAGACATAATTTGAAAGTATCACACACAAATAACAAATGTATCAGCATATACGTTACAATGTATTAGTCCTCTGATCAAGTATTACAGTGTTCAATACCAAATAATCCCTAAACAATAAAAATGAGATATGTTAAAAAGTATCACACACAAATAACAAATGTATCAGCATATACATTGTAAAGTATTAGTCCCCTGATCAAAGAATTACAGTGTTCAATAACAAATAAATCCTGAACAATAAAACTGAGATAACAAATTTGAGTCAAATAATCAAACATTCTAAAATAGTCTAGGATTAGGAGTTTTGGACCCAAACTCCCTTGATGTGTTTGTGTTTGATGTGTCAGCACTCTTTTTTTTCTTGTTTTTTTTCAAAATGCCCATTCGCTCTTTGTTTTCCGCCTTTTGAATCGAACAAAGGGATCTGTGGATACTAGTAGAAGACTAGAAATCTCGCTTTAATTTGTAGAATTCATTGTAGCAACCATTAATTCATCAATTTCCATAGAATCCCTGGTTATAACCATCTTCAAGGATTCTTCTTGCTTCCTCATTTTCTTGGCATTTCAATACCGATTATAATATTTGCGCGCCATTTCATGACGCCTTGAGGATGCAATCCTTAGGCACATTACCCATTTCTCTATCTAATCTATCCCATAAGTCCTTTTTGCGAACTTTGTCCACCTTCATTTGATATAACAATTTTGTATTTCAATCCACCGAATTCACATGAAGGACCCGTAATTTAATGACAACACAAGAAACCACATTCCTCAAATCTCTTTGCAAGAGCAACTTATCAATTTAGTTGTAGTACAAAAATGTCACTTTGTATGTGAACCAACTCCATCATCATTCGATCAAAGATAAAACATAATGTCGCTCTCAAAATGTAACATTGTACAAGAAGTGGAAATTGACTTTAAAAATTCATCTTCAAAATCTTTAAAAAGTGTCAATGTGTTTTACCTCGAAGCATATGCTTCAATAGTCTAGTCAATGGCAATACGGATGTAGGAGCCATTTTTTGATACATGTTTTTATCTTAATTTTGATGAT
Organism: Rehmannia glutinosa; assembly: GCA_016081115.2. Lineage (NCBI taxonomy): Eukaryota > Viridiplantae > Streptophyta > Magnoliopsida > Lamiales > Orobanchaceae > Rehmannia > Rehmannia glutinosa. Next base: position 92,349 of record JABTTQ020001703.1, on the reverse strand, counting down.
TTTATTTTATCACCAAAACAATGTTTTTAAAGGTTGTCCAAATACTCCTAAAGGATTTAAAATGGTTTTAATATTTTCCTGGAGTATTTTCTCAAGTTTATTAAAAATGGACAACACTTTTATCAATGAGTTTTTACTCCTATAACAGTTCCTAAATGTTGTCCAAATACTCTCGATCGGTTTAAAATGTTTTTACACAATTTTCTGAGTATTTCTTGAGTTTTATTTTCGACAAAACTTGGACAATATTTCTGTCTGGTGGTCGACCTGGCCGCCTCTATAGGGCAACCCGTGACCAAGATGTTTTTAGAAACATTTAATGAGACGGAAGGAAAACAAGCGGTCGACCGTGCATCCGGTGTCGACCGATGCAGTCGGCCGTGCAGTCGCCTGGTGCGACCGCACTGCAAGTGTGTTTGAAACGAGAACACTTGGTCTTTGCAAAATCCATAAGGGGACCAGTTGGGGTGATGGTCGACCGGCCGACCGGCCGCCCTGTTATTTTGCTGTGTATTTTTCCAACGTCTATTTCTGTGCGACCGGTCGCCCTGTGTATTGACAGCAAAAATATGACCGTTTGACAGCAAACACATTTCCTTAAAATGTGGGATTGATTTCTAACAGCTATATTCTTGATTTTAATTGTATTTTTCTGTAGATTTTCAATCCCCAAGAGGAGCCTATGCTTGATCAATCATCTCCTATAAATAGAGGAAGTTTTGGAGCAACCAAAATAACAATTGAGATACAACACAACAAGATACACTTCAAGCAAACACTTGGTCTTTCATTGTTATTATTCTTGTTGTAAAATTGCCTAGCTTATCACTTTCACATCTTTGAGGTCTAGGCTATTCTTGATTACACTTTGCACTCAAATTGTAATATTCATTATTGAGTTGTAATCTTGATTTTTGTTATCATTCAAACACAAGATATCCTTGTGAGTGTTCTTGTGGTAAGAGCACACTTGGATGATCTAGGTGATAGGTGCAAGAAGATTGTGGTAATCTTCTTATTGAGGTGTTGAAGAATTTGGTATTCTTCAAGGTTGAAGATTGTGGTAATCTTCACAAGGTGCCGTTGAAGGAAGATTGTGGTAATCTTCAAAGGGAGATTGTGGTAATCTCCAAAGGTGGTGTTGAAGAAGAGTGTGGTTCTCTTCAAGGTGTTGTAAGTTGAATTTGTATTAATTTTGGTAATTAATAAAATTCTTTTTTTTCAAATCCATCCCTGGATATACTTTGGGGTGGTAGAGGATTAGGCCCTAGGTGGGTTGAACCTCTTTAAATCGACGTGTGTTGTTTACATTCCGCACCTTTATTATTTTGTTTGAGCATTCGATTGTTAAAAGAGGGCGAAATTGAAAAGATGGAGATAATCTATTCACCCCCCCTCTAGATTATCGTAGCCGCTGGACTTACAAGTGGTATCGAGCCAAACTCTTTGGCAAACTCGTTTCACATCGCGAGTGAAGAGAAACGATCGACGGACTCTGAACGAAGCTCATCTATCCGCACCTCCACCACCAAGCCACCACTATTTGATTCCAAGAATTTTAATTTTTGGAAAGAAAGAATGGAATGCTATCTACAAGGTTGCGGGTTCGACATTTGGAACACCGTCATTAATGGAGAATCCATTCCGACGAAAAGATACACCATACACCTCAAAAGGCTTCAAAAAGCTCAATGATGAAGAAAAGAAAATCATCTCCTTAAACGGTAAGGCTTTAAATATTTTGTATTGTTCATTTACTAATTTAGAATATGAACATATTGTAGGAATAAAGTCGGCACATGAGGTATGGAAAAAATTAGAAGCCATCTATGGAGTATTTGCAAATGAAAGGAGTCAAACAAAAACATCTACTTCTCAAGATCATACAAGCTCAAATCTAAGGAATAAGCCTTCTACAACTTCCAAATATGAAGAAGTTGAATATTGTTTTATGGGCATCAATGAAGAAAATGAGGTATGTCTTAAACCCTCTACTTCCTATGATATTGTCATTCAAAATGATTATAGTGATTTACAAAATGATTATGATGAACTTCAAAATGAATTCCAAAGCTTACTTGTTAGATACAAAAATTTGAAAAAGGAATTCAATATTTTGAAAAATGATAAGGATAGTTTATTTACTTCTTATGAATCACTATCATGTGCTCACACCACCACACTTAACAAGGTTAAAAACCTTGAAAAAGAAAATAGTACTCTTGTTGAGAATATTGATTGCATGAAAAAGGATTTATTAAAATCCAACTTGAGTACCAATAAAATGTCCAATATTGTTGATATTCATAATTGTGATAAATGACTTGATCATAAGCCTAATGTTGTTAATCATATGAAAAGGAATCAAGTCTATAAGCATGTTGGTCATTATGCTCCTAGAATTATTACATGCTTTTATTGCGGTAAAAGGGTCATACGGTAAACACTTGTCGGGCTAGAAATAGCTCTAATTATTGTTGGAGACCTAAAAGTCTCAAGACTAATCCTAAAGGACCCAAACACATAAGGGTACCACAAAATAATGTGTTATTAGGTACCCGTGAAATAATGATCGAAGAAAATTCATACCGCCAAGAAGACATCAAATGACCGTTTCATTTGATCAAAGAAGGAGAAACTATTTTCGAAAAAAGCCAATTTTCAAGAAGAGGATATAATCAAAATTGGGAAAAACATAATCCTTGAAATGGCAAAGACATCATCAACAAGATGATTTTCAAAGAAGAAGAAACCATCAACCATGGGAAGGTAACCAATCTTGGAAATGGACAAGTCATCATCAACAAAGTGACTTCTCAATGGAAGATATCATCAACAATGGGAAAGACACAACCCATGGAAACGGCGTAATTGGTAAACCGTATCTCCCCATTTTTATATGCATTTTATTTTTAAATCTATGCATACTTTTAATTGTGTCTTAATTGCAAAATAAATCTTCAAGTATTTATTTATAGGTCTCTTATACATTTAAGAGTTTCAAAATTTTTAAAAAAGAGACCTTGCATGATTTTCTAAAACTCTTGAGCATTTCATTAGACTTATGTGGCTTATTATCTCTTATGATATCTTATAGCATAAGCTCTTTTTGATATCTCATATTATTTGCCTACACTTGAATTTTCTATGAAAATATTGTCTAAGAATTGTGTAGGATACATATTTCATACTCATTGGCTATTACGTCATCAAGTTTCTTAAACCATCGAGGTATGTCTACTCGTATTTTTCTTTAAACTCGATATTATGTTTATGCACATATCTTTCAAGATATTTCATTTTGACCCCTTAAGTGCCCCTAATTGATCTTGCAAATATTTTCTTTTAAAAAAGGTACTACGTGTTTAGTCTCGATTTTATCATTTATATGTTTTCCCAAAACCCATTTTTGTTGGATATAGTCCAAACTTTTATTTTTGCAAAGTTTTAAAACTTTTGGGGTGAAAAATCGAATTTTGGAAAACTCGGGAGAAAGAAAAATCACCTGGGGCGGTCATAGCGGGCGACCGTCGCCCGCACCTCGACCGTCGCCCCATACCTCGACCGGTCGCCTGTGCCAATTTTTCAGTTATAACTTTCTGTCTTCGTTTCAAAACAGATACGATTCTCAAAACCCTTGTTCAAATGATTTTTTCCCCTTTTCTTCAAAATCTTCAATTCTTCATCATTTTTCACGATTCTTGTTGCTAATCTTCTTATTTTCACAAGAATCTTACATATATGGCTCCTCCAAGAAATTCCACCGATCAAAATCCCACTTCTAAGAGAAGAAAGGGCGGAGAGGGTACTTCTTGAAAATCGGCGAGACGGCCGAACAAAGGGATATTCGAGCGCTCAAAGAAACGTGGCTCAAGAAGGTGATGATGTTCAAAATCCCATTCTCTCTCGGGCCCAAATTACCGAGCTTCGTGGAACAATTTCGCTCGAAAATTGCCATTGGGCGAAAGGTAAAAAATCTCTTGTTACTCAAGCTCCAAATTCTCGCAATGCTCTTAATTTCATCAATAAGTATGCGGAATGGTACTATGAGGATTCGGGGATGGGAGGTAAATCTATTGCTCGGACTAAAATGTGTCGTTTTAGTTCATTTACAAATGAGTATCCTACTATAAGAGGATTTTTGAGGAGCAAGGTTGGATGTATTTATGGGAGCATGCTTATGTGTTGTATGATGATGATATTATCCAACTCTTTTATGCCAATATGTGGGTCGAATATGATATTGATAGAAAGCCGATTGCCGTTAATTCGCTTATAAAGGGTCGTCATTTTAGATGGACTCCCAATGATATTTGCCGGCTTTTACATGTTAGAGAAGGTGGTTGGGATTATTTCTCTTGTGGGACTTGGAATGATGAAATGTTGGGGTGTCGATGAAAGAAGTTAAGGCGTGTTTGGGAGTATGGCGAAGTATTCTTTGTTGGCAATGACACTTGAGCATTGCATTTTATCGGTCATTGTCGCATATTGCATTTGTGGTAAGTCGGGAAAGATGCCTAGCAATATGGATTATTTTTTGACTTATAAGATTGCTAGGAGGGAACCACTTAACTTTGGTGCCATACTTATTCAATGTCTTATCGAGTCCATTACTCAAGGTAATAAGAAGTTGGTTATGGGAAATTGGATTTGTAAACTTCTTATTCAATCGGGACTACCTTCGTCGGAGTGTAACTCGGAGGTATTTCAAAACGACTTTGACATTGATAACATCACCCAAATGGTCACTATGCGCAAGAACATGGAAATCCGACCAACCAAAATGGCGAGAGGAAGAGGTCAAGAGTCTCCCGATCCTAATGACTTCTTTGATGACGTCGGGGCCGCAAGATTGGTGGAAGAGGGGGCGAACCGAGCAATCCGGAGGGTAATACCGGTGCTCAACCGCCTGGAGGTATACTCAAGCCGAATTTGATGAGATGAGGGCTTTTCATGAGACGAGGTATGAGGCTTTGGAGCAAAAGACCTCCAAAATGCAAAAGTCTATCGGCAAGTTAAAGAAATTCATCAAGGACTTAATTCCCCGGATCTTGCTTCTCCTCGGATGAGGAATGATGTTACCCCACCCCTTTACTTTCTAGCATTTTCATTTAAGTTGCTTTGTACTTTTATGAACTTTTGTAAAACTCATTTGTACTAATGATATTTGCTTGTTTTTCTTAAAGGGTTAAAATTGCAAGTTGATAATGACTTGTGAATGATCATGACTTTGATGGAGTATTTGATGGTAAAAATACTCTAAAGCATTGTTTGATAATTGGTATGAAGTACTTGATGGTAAAAGTGCTTCTTTTATTGCTTTGTTCATTATGCTTAGTTGGATATGTTGGGACATTTGATACATGTATTGTTGAAAGCATGACTTATTACTTGTTGGATGCTCTAATTGTTGGCATTTGAAATGCCTTGATCATTCTTAGCTTATCTCAATTGGGTTGAACCCTTGAGAATCTACTTTGAGCTTCTTAATTGATGAACAAATTATTGCATATGGTGCATATGATTTTTTTGAGCTTTGAAATGAGGTTGATTGATGATATGAAATTTTTTTGGCTTGAACCATTTACAAAGGTTATATACAACCTCTTCTATTTTTCACGCACACAAGGTGTTTGTTAAAATGTCGCAATGAAACTTTCAACTTCTACATGATTCTCTTGCTTCAAAATGTCTTAAAATCTTTTTGAAATCATGTTTTTAGCTTACTAATAAGCTTATGGATCTTTTATGTTTCAATTCTCCAATTTTCCTTGGATTATTATGCCTTAATTGTTCAACGGTTTCTAAACCGTCCCTTTGGCGCGCTTTGATATTATTGTATGGTGTTTTCACCATCCTAACATTCTTTTTGATGATTCCAAAGGGGGAGAAAAACAGGATATTGGCTCATTAGCTCAAAGAAGCTAATAAAAGCTTGTCATAAAAGCTATAAGCTATGGCTCATAAAAGCCATAAGTTGTGATTTGTTCTTAGTCAATTGTTGTGATGGACTTATATTATTGTTTAATGTTGTTTTGTGATAGGGAGCTTGTGCTTATTATTGAAAATATTTACTCCCTACTTGGTTGCTTTAATATTTTTGGAAATTTTGGTTGCTTCCAAACGGTCAAATGTTTTTACCGGAAAATCATTTCTAAAATTGCTCTCTTAGTTTGTGTAAAAATTGTTTTGGTTTGTAATCATCAAAAAGGGGAGATTGTTTGATACATGTTTTTATCTTAATTTTGATGATTTTATTTTATCACCAAAACAATGTTTTTAAAGGTTGTCCAAATACTCCTAAAGGATTTAAAATGGTTTTAATATTTTCCTGAGTATTTTCTCAAGTTTATTAAAAATGGACAACACTTTTATCAATGAGTTTTTACTCCTATAACAAAGTTCCTAAATGTTGTCCAAATACTCTCGATCGGTTTAAAATATTTTTACACAATTTTCGGAGTATTTCTTGAGTTTTATTTTCGACAAAAATTGGACAATATTTTACTGTCTCGTGGTCGACCGGTCGCCCTATAGGGCAACCCGTGCACTGAAGATGTTTTTAGAAACATTTAATGAGACGGAAGGAAAACAAGCGGCGTCGACCAAGTGGCCGCTTCAGGCGTCGACCGTCGGGCGGCCGTGCCGCCAGTGCGGCCGTGCACTGCAAAGTGTGTTTGAAACAAACACTTGGTCTTTGCAAAATCCATAAGGGGGACCAGTTGGGGTGATGGTCGGCCAGTCGACCTCGGTCGCCTGTGTTATTTTCTTTGTGTATTTTTCCAACGCCTCTATTTCGTGCGACACGTCGCCGCCGTATTGACAAAAAAAATATGACCGTTTGACAAAAAACACATTTCCTTAAAATGTGGGATTGATTTCTAACAGCTATATTCTTGATTTTAATTGTATTTTTCTCAGATTTTCAATCCCCAAGAGGAGCCTATGCTTGATCAATCATCTCCTATAAATAGAGGAAGTTTTGGAGCAACCAAAATAACAATTGAGATACAACACAACAAGATACACTTCAAGCAAACACTTGGTCTTTCATTGTTATTATTCTTGTTGTAAAATTGCCTAGCTTATCACTTTCACATCTTTGAGGTCTAGGCTATTCTTGATTACACTTTGCACTCAAATTGTAATATTCATTATTGAGTTGTAATCTTGATTTTTGTTATCATTCAAACACAAGATATCCTTGTGAGTGTTCTTGTGGTAAGAGCACACTTGGATGATCTAGGTGATAGGTGCAAGAAGATTGTGGTAATCTTCTTATTGAGGTGTTGAAGAATTTGGTATTCTTCAAGGTTGAAGATTGTGGTAATCTTCACAAGTGCCGTTGAAGGAAGATTGTGGTAATCTTCAAAGGGAGATTGTGGTAATCTCCAAAGGTGGTGTTGAAGAAGAGTGTGGTTCTCTTCAAGGTGTTGTAAGTTGAATTTGTATTAATTTTGGTAATTAATAAAATTCTTTTTCTTTTCAAATCCATCCCGGATATCTTTGGGGTGGTAGAGGATTAGGCCCTAGGTGGGTTGAACCTCTTTAAATCGACGTGTGTTGTTTACATTCCGCACCTTTATTATTTTGTTTGAGCATTCGATTGTTAAAAGAGGGCGAAATTGAAAAGATGGAGATAATCTATTCACCCCCTCTAGATTATCGTAGCCGCTGGACTTACGGGGAGCCGCCCTTGAACACCGAAATTCATCCTTTGCTTCATTGCTCCTCCAACATTTAATTGTTTCCTTGAAAATCCCATAAAAGTCGAAAATAAACCGTTGTTTTCTTCGCATTAAATCCAATGGCATGGTTTGTACTTTCACTTCATTTGTGACGACAATATTCTAGTCGAGAAAAGTCTTTGTTAAATATTGTACACCACTTTTCTCTTAAATCGAATAACCTCTTAAATCATGGATGGCTTTCTAACCCATTTCTTGTAATCATTATACCCCAACAATCCTGGAATTCTCGCGATTGTGCACCCCGATAAACACTTGGTAAATGCGTCATTGAAGCATTTGCCGCCTTTCAACCTTCCGAACCGCTTTCGCATTTTGGTAGAGGTGCCATAAGCATAACCTATGCCGCGTTCTGGGAAAACCTACACCAAAAAAAAAAACAGATTAAAAGTATTATATATAACAAATGAATGTATTAGTATTAAGAAAGAAAAATATTACATATAAAACAGAAAAGTGTATTTTTGAATATAAATCAAGTTCATGCGAGTTTTAAGACAGCACGATTCGATATTACACATTACATTGAAAAGTATTACACACGACATTGGAATGTATTACCATTAACAAAGAAAAGTATTACACATTAACTAAAGTGCAAATTGTACTGTATTTTTTTACCTTTCAATTGAATTCCAATTGCTAGATCTTGATCTGTGAAGATTGATATAAGGCATTGACCTTCCACTGATTTTTTAAAAACTTCAAAAAGCCAATCGAATGATTCAGTTTTTCCATCCGCTATGAAGGCACAACCAAACATCACATTCTTCCAATGATTATTAATCCCAACAAAAGGGGCACAAATCAAATTATACCGATTTGTTCGATATGTCGTATCAAATACAACAACATCACCGTATATCTTGTAATCCTCCTTCATCATTGAGTCCCTCCAAAATAGATTACACAATCTTCCTATATCATCTAATTTAACTCTGAAAAAGAAGTCTTGATCTTCAGCATCTTGTTGATACATGTCAATCAGCATTTGTGCATCGCCTGCCTCAATTACATTCATTTTGAAACGATTCACAAAATTCAAGCGGCCCTTTATTGTATGACCAATGCATTCTTCACCCCTGCATCTTGTGCCATGTATCAGAAAGATTCAGTGGCTCTCATTCCATAAGAAATCATCTCCCCAATAGCATTAGCCTTTTCAGTGGTAATCACCCTTTCAGAATGATGCAAATGACTCCATTCTTTTCTAGTGAGTTCGTGGTTGTGCAACATACTATGGTCAACAATCTCATAAACACCACCACTGTTCAATTTTGTCCTCAATGATGCCCTACACCTGTTCATGAAATATAAATTTTTTCTTTTTTTTTCTCAATGTTGTTTCGGATCTTGTAGATCCCTCGCAGAACAACAACAACAACAACAACAAACTAAGCCTTAATCCCACTCACGTGGGGTCGGCTATCTGAGATCATATCGCGCCATCGTTTACGGTCATAAGCCATATTTTTTTATTTCTAGGTATAACATGTCATGTTTAATAGCTTCTTTCCAAGTCTTTTTAGGCCTACCTCTACCTCTTTTTTGATTTGTGTGAGTGATTCTCTACCTTCTAAACGTCGCACAGGTGCATCTAAAGGTCTCCTGTAAACATGTCCAAACCATCTTAATCGTGTTTCTCTAATTTTCTCGTCTATTGGTGCTACTCCCACTTTGTTTCTAATGTGTTCATTTCTTATTCTATCTAATCTAGTGTGTCCGCACATCCATCTTAGCATTCTCATCTCTCGCTACCCTCATTTTTTGTTCGTGTTCATATTTAGTCGCCCAACATTCCTCCTCCATAAAGCATTGCGGGCCTTATGGCCGTTTTATAAAATTTTCCTTTCAATTTTAATGGTATTTTACGGTCACAAAGGATAGAAGATGCACTCCTCCATTTATTCCAACCTGCCTGGATCCTATGTGTGACATCTTTATTGATTTCTCCGTTCTCTTCAATTATAGATCCTAAGTATTTAAAACTCTTTGTTATACTCACTTCATGTCCATCAATTTTAACTTTCGTCTCATTGTTCCTGTTGTTTTTACTAAAGTGGCATTCCATGTATTCTGTTTTAGCCCTACTTATAGTAAAACCTTTTGATTCGAGTGCTTCTCTCCAAACTTCCAATTTTGCATTTACTCCTTCCCTTGTTTCATCAATTAAGACTATATCGTCCGCAAATAACATACATTCAGGATGGATTTTTGTAAGTGTTTAGTGATTTCATCAATTATTAGGATAAAAAAGGTATGGACTTAGAGCGGATCCGATCGATGCAAACCTATAGTGTTGGGGAATTCACTAGATCCAAGTCGAGCATGATTGCGATACGGTGTATATATTTCTTCAATACTCTTCCTCTTCATACCAATAAGACAACCAAATCAAGTTTTCTTTATAATTAATAGAAGAAAATAATCATTAGGTAAGAAATGTATTAGTTGTTACACAGAATGTATTAGTTGTTATATCGGACTTTTTACCTTCAGACCTCTGTTGGAATTATGTTGTCCCCCTGGTCCGCGTGTCATTATTCCCTTCTTCATGATCATCACGAATCATTAGTGTTATTACACCTAAAAGTAATATATGTTAGGAATAACTAAGATATAACACATATTTATTTCTTATCCACAAATTTAAGCCATTTAATAATAAAACGGAGACTTTACACGAACCTATAAAGTCTGATACATTTATTTGATACATGTAATACATTAGAATGCAATGTGTAATACTTTTGCACAAATTTAAGCCATTTAAGAATAAAACAGACTTACTTACGAACCTGTAAAGTCTGATACATTTATTTGATACATGTAATACATTAGAATGCAATGTGTAATACTTTTGCACAAATTTAAGCCATTTAAGAATAAAAAGAGACTTACACGAACCTGTAAAGTCTGATACATTTATTTGATACATGTAATACATTAGAATGCAATGTGTAATACTTTTGCACAAGTTTAAGCTTTTTATTTATAAAACAGGAGACTTACACGAAGGTGTAAAGTCTGATACATTTTTCTAATACAGTTAATACATTGAAATGCAATGTCTAATACTAATACACAAATTTAAGCTTTTTAATTATAAAATAGGAGGTTTTCAACCCAGCTGTAAATTCTAATACGTCTAATACATTTTTTTAATACAACTAATACATTCGAATGCGACGTCTAATACTTTTAAAATAATCAAATTAAAAATACACGACATTCACCCCCGTCATTCTTCAAGTTGTCTCCGGCCTCCATTGTCTCACCTTCTTAAGCTTTTTGGCCAATGTAGATTTAACTACTAAGTAGTCGTAATGTAGACACAAGCTAATACGTATTAGGCTCGACGCGAACACATAGATTGATGATTGTGCAATGGAGGTGATGGTCAACGGAGGTGGTGGTGCCAATCTGCAGAGATGGCGGAAGGGGGAAATATCACATATTGTAGGTGCGTACCAGTTGGTGCGCCGTGATGTGGTATTTTTTACGCCCCATTCGTGTTGTTTTTCGTCGCCGTTGTGGTTGTTTTTACGGGGGATGTGGCTCGTGGTGCGGTGGTTGTGTCGAATGAGGAATGAGCTGGGATTAGGGCTCCAAATCGGGAGAATGTCTGAACGGGCTTGTTTCTGTTTTTTTTTTCGCTAGCGGATCCGGCTACCAAAATGGATAGGATAGTTTGACCCGTCTAATGGATCTAGATCCGTTAGACGGTCTGACAGGAGACTAGTTCAAAGAAAAAACAAAATTGACACATGTCATCACCTCATTAATTTTGGATATTTGCCAACTTTTCATTTTCTCAATTCCACATGGCGGCTTCACATTTATCTATGTGACAATCATATATGTACAAAATTAAAAGATAACAAATTTAATAAAGATTATAAAAGATAAAATATAATCCAAAAAATAAAGGATTTGCTCACAATTAATTTGAAAAAGTCTATGCTGATCAAATTTTTTAAATTTGTGATACTAAAATTTTATCATTGGATAAATCTCATGTAACACACAGGTGTTATTCTAGTAGTCTCATTAGGTGAAATTTGTAAAACAAAAATAAATGTCAAGGTGATATATATGTAATTTCGGAAGTCAACTGAGGATTTTTGTTTTTTGTAATTAGGCTAAAACTGAAGGATAATATTTATAATTCTCCTTAAAGCTTATTTAGCGATTATAACCTTTGAATTCCAGGCACTTCAAATTGGCTCCAGATTTTTCACTGCACTTTCTTTTTACTTTGTCAAATGAATGACGCGTATTTATAAGATATATATGTGTTGTTGATTATCTCAATAAATGGACACATGTTATTTATTTGAATAGTGGAACACAAATTAAGTGGAATAAAAAATGTAAAATATGAAATATGAAGCCCTCCAAACCTACATTAGTTTCATGGCCGGATTCCAATATCATTGATATAATATGCCACTTCTTAGTTGTTCTGCATTAACCAATTAGAGGAAAGGATCATACTTTACAAGTCTAGTGAGCTGCTCCTCCTACCACCAATTGATTTTATGATAGATTCCTTAACTGATCTGCTTTATCGAAACATCAAATAAATTGGCGAATTACGCACAAGTGAGGTGGGCGTAATGAAATATGTCACATGTGAGTTGTACCATATTGATTAGTTAGAGGAATGAAAACTAGTTCATATGCCTAGTGAGATACTCATTCTATCACCAATTGGTTTTATGATATAATCTTATTTGCCGGGTTAGCGTTCTTCCTCTGCGTGTAATTTGTGAACAATAATATTATTTGATCATGTCACCTAAATGTTATGGTATTCAAATTTGAACTTATGCCACATAGTAAAGCAAGAAAATAAAGTAACAAAAATGAAAACACAAATTATTTTGGACCGTTCTGCCCTCCACTTAGTTTGCTCAATCATCAGACACCAATAAGGTGGTCCTTCAAGTTTGCATCCAAAAACAAGAAACCAAAAGAAGCAAAAAGATATCCAAAAATAAGATTCTGGCCATAGCTGAGTTAACAGATAGTAACAATAGTCTAGCATGAGTGCACATAGACCAACATTCTGTAGGGGGCTAACTCTAATCCAAACAGGGCTCTTTATGTCATATGAATGTGAATGTTTATTTTATTTTCTTTTCCAAAATGGGCCCATCAATCTTTTGTGTGGTTTAATTTTTGAGGCCCTCTACTCTTTAAAAAAATTCCACATTTCTTTTAATTACCAATATGAAATTATATGGATATTGCACCTGGTCCCTCAGACAACATGATATCAAGTCCCTGGTCATTAGAATCTCACACCAAACCTTGTCACTTTATTACAAAGCTTTTTGAGTTTGTGGGTTATATGCTAGACAAAGGCAATTCTTTTTATGTGAGTTGTGATGGATTTGAGTAAGACATTTGTTTGTTGGTCTTCCTCTGTAGGAACAACAGTCAAAGTCTTACTCCAATACTGCCTCAATATTTATTTGAAAAAATTATTTTTAGTCAGTGGATTGAGATTGAGGAATCCGAAACACGTTAAAAATCCTGTTTTTTTTAATGGACTATTAAAATGTTAAAACCCATTAATGTTATAACACCATCGCATAACATAAGGATTTTTATTTAAATTTTTAATTTTTAAAAACATAGGAAATAGATTCTATCAAAATAAGTGAAAATTTGAATGCTAAAAAGTGTCCAAATATGGGTGGCACCTTCACATGATGATCATCTAGCATTATATATGATAGGGGTCAAATCGACTTTTCAATTCGTCTCATTAGTTAATTTTGAAATTATTTATTTATTTACCCATAATTATTATTATATAGGTCAAATTATTGTCAATCGTTTCATGAAGCGCAAATCATTACTGAAAGCCTATTAGACCCACAGTTTCAGGTATGAATAGCCTATGTGATGGAGATATATCATAAAGATATGATATCGTGCTTTATTATCTTTTAAGATTTTAGAATATATAGAAATCGTTTTTCAACATGCCTCTTGATTTCTTGAAATTGGATGCGCACGATATGAAATTGTTTTGTCAGCAAGTCGATCTGCTGACAGATCTGCGCGGTGTCGTTCATGAGTTGTGGATTCGGTCTGGACAACATGGTTCAGGGAGCGTAGACTGGTCTCTAAATACCAATTGATGCAGGCGGAAGCGTAACGAGAACAAAGAACGCACACAAAGTAATCTTAAATACGTGAAAACGTAAATAAGCTTTGGAAAAGAGATAAAACTCCTAACTTAACTAGGAAAGATAGAAAGATAAACTAAAATAGAATCCTAAACATATAAATCACTTCTTAAAATATAATATATTCTAAAATCCTAAAAGATAATAAAGCACGATATTATATCCTTATATAAAATATGATGTCGTGCTTTATTATTGTATCACAAATTTTTTATTGTCTGCGAATTAACAAATAAGAAAAAGCGTACAAATTGAATTTATTATAAATCAAACTATCAAAAGGGTTACAATCTCAGAATATCCTCTCGATTCTTTTCTTAAAAATATATTATGTAGAATTTGAGAATTTGGTGATGAACTCTTCAGTTTGATCTTCTCCAAACTTGAATTTTGAACTTCAATAACGTTAATTTGAGGGCTTGGCAACTTGATCTCGAATCAAACATAATATATATAATGATATTTGGCTTGAATATGAGAACTTCTTGGTTGATTTGACTCTTTGATCTTCCTCCAAGATGGATTTGACTTCTATAACGTTAACTCGAGGGCTTAAAAGCTTATTCCCGAATCAAATGCCATGATTTGAGTGGACTCCACGATGAACGCATTGACTTTCGCCTTGAACACCGTGGATCTCCATGAATATGTTCTTCTTGACTTGAGAGAATTTCCTCCACCGTCTTTTTGCTTGGATTTCTTCTCTTTGAATTGTCTTTTAATTCCTTGAGAATTACCCCTATTTATACTTGTAGGAGAGGGGTCTTTGAATAACTTATATGGTGAGGCCTCTAATTTGATTGGTCCTTCAAGATTTAATATTATTTCTTTAATCACAAATTGTGATAATCATCAAAAGAAATAATAATAAATCAAGATAAATCTTGATTTATAAGAATTTGACATTTGGCATTCTTAATTGGCCAATAAATATATATTAAAAATATCAATAAATTAACTATTTAAATTATAAATTAAATTTAATAAATTTCCAAATATAAATAGAAATTATAAAATCGATATTCAACAAAGAATTTCACATGTGGCACCATTTGATTGGTGCAAATTTAATTTGTCTACAATTATATTTTAGGATTTTAGAATATATTATATTTTAAGAAGTGATTTATATGTTTATGATTCTATTTTAGTTTATCTTTCTATCTTTCCTCGTTAAGTTAGAAGTTTTATCGTGGTATGATTTTGATATTATAAATAGTTGTTCTCATTATTATTATTTTTAGGAGGTTGAATATTATTAAATTTTGAGATTTATCTCTTTTCCAAAGCTTATTTCGTTTTTCACGTATTTAAGATTACTTTGTGTGCGTTCTTTGTTCTCGTTACGCTTCCGCCTGCATCACTATGTCCTCTCATTTGTGAGTAATTTGAATTTTATTTACGCTTTTACTGCTTAAATTCTTTTACATTTGGATTATCTCATATCTCATACTGATTTAAGCATCTAAGGGGCTTTCCTGGACAATTACAATGCTTTTATATTCTAATCTTGTTTGTTCGTGTTGCAGGTCAGTTCCGTCCACTTGACACGTCTTGACTTGACTATTGGAGATCTTTGGCTCTTTGATTTCAGTATAATCAATATATAATTTTTATTCGAGAGTTGTGTTTCAGTGTAGTGTGATCCATGGACTAAGTAGAATTTTCAATTTTAAGTTGATTTCACTGAACCATAGTCCATATGGAAATAACTCGTATGAAGTGAACTTATAATACATTCGGGCCCATGACTGCTCATAAATTGATTAGCACGCATGGAGATTATTAATATAAATTTACAATTATGAAACGACAGTAGCAATTCTGCTATAATTTGTTTAATGGTTTTAAAAACTAACTTGGTGTTTTGCATAATTACAAAAAAAAATTAATTATCTTTTCAAAATTATAAATACTCCACTCACATTTGTTTTT
This sequence comes from Rehmannia glutinosa, assembly GCA_016081115.2. Lineage (NCBI taxonomy): Eukaryota > Viridiplantae > Streptophyta > Magnoliopsida > Lamiales > Orobanchaceae > Rehmannia > Rehmannia glutinosa. Next base: position 76,463 of record JABTTQ020001703.1, on the reverse strand, counting down.
AGCTCACAAAATTGCACTCTCAAGAAACCTCATGAGGAGGAGTCTTGTTAGGTAAATAAAACCTCAAGAAGGTCGGGCGTAGCTGGGGGGGCTCTCGCGCACCCCAAATTTTTCTTTGTCCCGTTTTGTGTATGGAATAAAAATGGAAAAAAATTATATATAGTTTTTTTAAGGGAAAAAAATTAGGTTAAGAGTAACCATGCGGGCTCATTCGCGCCCCCTGAAGGAGGTAATTGTGATTTTGAAAGATAATTTGAGTTTTTCCTGATTAGGTTAAACCTCACGTGTAGTTTTTGTAATTATCCCATTATTTTTAATTTATGTTTCCATGGATGATCTGATGTCCAAGGATGTACTAATCTGACTTCCAATCAAGTCAAGACATGGCTCAACATAGCAATATCCCTCCTCCCATAAAAAGTTTAAAAGAAAAATCGTGGTTTATGATTCAGAGGAAGACTGTGGAGAGTAGAATACTGGACGATTGCTACTGGACACAATGACTGGTAAAAATGGTACAGTGGTACGTGCATATACATGTGGGCATAAATTTATTTGAGTAGCTAGTGCAGTCCATTTCAGAGTCCTCCAATGTTAGACATTAAGGACAACCATTGATAAAGACATTTGCCTGGTGGAGGACTTGGCAAAGTACTCCTCTTTTGCAAATATCTCTTCTCCTCTTTCCTTTTGATCAAAGTGTCAATCACTCACCCGACACAAAACTTAATACAAACCCTAATCAAGTTATTGAAAAAACAAACACACGACTAACACGAATCCGATCTGAAGTTCTGGAATTAATTTGTCTAAAACGTGGTTGTTTTATCTTTTACATATTTTTGATGTATTTTGACCATATCCCGAACCCAACCGACCCGATGACTCAATCGACACTCTTACTTTTGATTCAAACAAGGTACAAAAGCCAATCTTATTGCTCAATCATCCATATTGCAAGTGAAATTACAACTTACAAGTGAAGGTGTTACATGATTGTGTGACTATCGATATTTAATCAGTCCAACTATGATCTTAGAAATTATGGGCTAATTAAATGCTATCTAATTGAGAACCACCGACTCTCATGTGATTTACAAGTGTTTGTCAAAATTACATAAGAGTTGGGTGGTTCTATGATGATCTAAGTATCACAAGCCTTTAAATGACATTAAATCGGTGTGTGCACCCTCATGCCCATTGTTACTATTGGGAACTCGCGATTAGGATAGCAATGGGGCAGATTTGGGACATGTTTGGCCACAAACAGCCCAATACCCCGTCAAGAAAAAGTTGAGCCATAAACATGCCCCAAATCCAAATATAGTGTTTTTAGCACCAAATTTACACCCAATTTGGTGTGATGAAAATTGTGTTGCACCAAAATGTAATGTAACACTTGCATGTCCATTTTGTCCTCAAATTAATTGTTTCTACTTCAAATTTTAATTGCATTCATATCATATATTGTATATTTAATTAACTTATGACTGAGTTCTTTTACTTATTTTTAATTAAATTTTTATTTTGCAACTGAATTTATAACAATTAATTGTAATAATTAACATTTACAATAATGACAAGAATGTATTCGTTTTAAATTTGTTGTGTGGAAGTGTTTAGTTTTTTTTTCTTTCAATTGTGATATTAATTGTAGTGTAGGATTTGATGTAAGATTTCGTGTGGTATGTTAGAGATGATTTAGATCAAAATTACACTAAATATCAAATTTGATGTAAATATTACATTAAATATGATATTATGGGTTCGAGATAATCTTAATCCGGTGAGGCCTGTGCCCAGTATCCTCTGCCCATCATGCTAAATATTTGAAATGAATAAATTTTTAAAAATATATTAGTTTTTTGCAAAGAAGAATAAAATTAAAGGAGGGGCGTGGATAAGGGAATTTGTTTTGCCGTTTGTCTCACGGGATGGGGATTATCCTCATCCCCATCCCCATCCCCACCCCGCCCCCTCCTCTCCCCGCCCGTCCCGTTGACATCCCTATTTCGATCTCTTGGCTAGAATTGTCAAAAATGATTAGGTCCATCGGACCAAGCCCGCTAAAGATAGAGATTGGGTTGAGAGTTTAGTGGCCCACTAGAAAGTGGGCTTAAATGGGCTAGTGGACTTTGACGGGTATAAAAAGCGAATCCTACAATCACAAATTTTATGCATTTTCGTTGCACAGTATGTATGTGCATAAGTGCATTCTCAATTCCCCAAAAAGTTCAATAAGTTTTTGGGTTTTGCTACAGTTAATGACTGCAAATTACATATCTAATAAATTTATAGAATTCAGTCATTGACGTTCTTTTTCTCTCAAAAAAATCATTCATGTTCTTTAAAATTCAAAATAATTAACTTGTTAGTTGTTACTAAATTCACATTTCATTGCATGTGCATTAGGTATCGTTAGCCAAATAATTAAATCAATCCAAACGCCAATGTCGAATAATAAATAATTTATTTGGAAAACATTTAAACTTTGTATTGTGGTCAAGACAGACGACAACCTCATGATTATATATCCCATATCTTCTCATTAATCATTAATTCTTGATTGACTTTATGATTTTAATTTCTTATGGACTTTATCACTTGATTTTTAAATTAGTTATTAAAATGAATAATTAAAATAAATAACATATTAAAAAAATATTCATTTTTTTCGGATTTTTGGGCTAGTCAGCCCTCTAGCTCGTGGCGAGTTGGATTGGGGTAGGATATTTTCAACTGGCCCAGATGGCCAAATGGTGGGCTTTTTCAGCCCCGCACCGACCGGTTCTGATGCCCATTTTGACAGTCTACTCTTGGCTAATGGATGCGCAACATAAAATGCCATTTTATTTCCTAGCAATTAGTGCAGGAAATTGTTTTTTTTTTTTAAAAAAAAAAGGAAAAGAAAAGACTGCAACACAGCAAAAGGGGCAGTGACAAAATTATTTCATACTAGCGATCCACCCGTGCGATGCACGGATTATATATTAGGTAAAGTAATTTTAATATTAGAGTTATTTTAATTAATCAAATTTAAAAAAATTATTGAACTGTAAAGCCATTTACTATGGATTAAATGATTGAATAATAAATCAACATTACAAAACAAATTGAAAGAACATAAATATAGAATAGAAAAAAATTATTTTAAGTTTTGGGAAACTTCTTTAAATACAATTGAACTTGTACGACCACTATAACTATCTTCACCACATATTGAATTTTAAGACTGCAACATACAACTAACTGTAACTAAAAACATGATTATTCAAAATAACCCTACGTTCAATAAAGAATGACCCTGATTCTTATCAATAGACATGGCATAAGATACCATCAACGAAATTGTCTTCATAGATTGTACTAATATAAAATAAATTATTTTTTAATAAGTGCAATAATTTCAAAAAATAATTAATGAGTATAGATAAATAAATAAATATTAGACAATAGAACACAATACATACAAAAAATCTTATATATAAATAAAACATAACAATATATTATTTCTTTAGACTTTTAAGGATAACAACACATAAAATTAGTATGCTGATTTTTTTTTAAAAAACAAATGTAAGGTTTGAAAGATGAATGTCAACCCCAGTTTTTTAAATTATTATTTATATAATTTGATAGAGGAATGAATAGATTGAAAACTAATATTGGATCGTATTCAATTCTTTATCGTAGCTTAAAAGAAAACATATGAAATTGTTTTTACTAAGCAAAAATATAACAAAAAAAAGTATCTAAAAAATACAGAACATAGTAATACAAATTTGAAAATATAATTACATTTAGTTACAAATGGATATTTATCTCAATGCCATTTCTTGTTCTATATGACACTTATGGAACTACACTAACATCTTCGTCTTTCGTTAGATCAACAACCATAGATAAACTCAAGGTCAAATGAAAAAAATAGGAATAAATCATAGTTCCTTGCGATGTGTTGCTGCAAAAAAAAAAAAAAAAATTATTGTAAATATATATTTTTGTAAATGTAAAATAAGGATGAAATTACTTTAATGAATAAAAAATTTCATACCATTTGTGACATTAAACAAAGGAAAATTGATGTTGGATATAATATTCTTTTACAAAATAATTTACCATTCTAGAAAGGCAAAAACTTGCGTGAGATGATCTCACGGATTTAGATCCGCGAGACAGAGCCCCCACACAAAGTTTTAAAGTTTTTTTTCAGATTTTATTTTTCTTTAGGGTTTATATTTATTTTTTAGGGTTTATTTTGTTTCTTGGGTTTATTTTTAATTGATTTGAGTTTTAAGGATTTTTAGTTTTTTTAGGGTTTATTTTTTATTTTTGGATTTATTTTTATTTTTCGGGTTTATTCTTCATGGTTCATGTTTTTAGGGTTTATTTTTGCTTCTTCATGGTTCATTATTATTTTTAAATTTATTTTCATGGTTCATATTCTCAAGACGGAGCCCTTAGGAGGTCCGTCTCACGGATTTAGATCCATGAGACCGTCTCACAAGAGACTTGCTCTTCTAGAAAAAATCAAACACCAAAGAAAATGTTACAAAAATCAAGGAAGATGAAATTCGCCCAATTAAGTAAAATTAATTATTCTTAAAAACCATAACCTTATATGGGCTTGACATGTGCTTAACCAAATGGTCGAAATCCATAACTTTTTTAGCACAATAATCTATATAATATATAAACAATTACTTATAGGCTAACCATAATTGGCCCAAATAAGAAGGAATCAGAATTTTATTTGGAGTAATAATTCCTTTCTCAACCCTAAACCCTAAAATAAAATAATTCTTTTCTCACAAAACCATTCTTCACATTTTAGGGTTTGAAACCTATTCGCCGCTTTGAAGTAATAATTGAGATAAGGTATTTTCTTTTCGCATTTTTTCTTCATTTTGAATTTCCTAGGATTTTAGTTATACTCGCTTCGGGTCTGATGCAAGGAACCAAAAAAAAGGTTCAAATCTGTATTTTTTTTTTATGATCTGATTTTCTTACCGATGGAATGGTTTCTGATCATGCTTATATTTATTTTTCATACTTTGTTATAAGAGCAAGTCTCTTGTGATATGGTCTTACTTGGATCTAAATTAGTGAGACGGACCTCCTAATGACTCCGTCTTGAGAACATGAACCATGAAAATAAATTTAAAAATAATAATGAACCATGAAGAAACAAAAATAAACCTTAAAAACATGAACCATGAAGAATAAACTCAAAAAAATAAAAATAAACTCAAAAAAAAAAATAAACCCTAAAAAAAACTAAAAAACCTAAAAACCCAAATCAATTAAAAATAAAACCAAACAAAATAAACACTAGAAAAACAAATATAAACCCTAAGAAAAATAAAATCAAAAAAAACCTTTAAAACTTTGTGTAAAGGCTCAGTCTCACGGGATCTAAATCATGAGACCGTCTCACACAAGTTTTTGCCTTGTTATAATTGTTTTGAATATGATGAATGAGCTACAAATTGGATATATACAATTACCTATAAATTCTGAATTTTCTTTGCTGATGTACTTGTGTTCACTCAACATTTTTTCGATATACTCGCATTTCAAATTTTAAGAAAGGAAACAAAAATAAAATCTGTATTGTTTTCTATAAGATCGGGTTCAATTTCCTCATAAATTGCGGACCTAAAGAAACGATACATTAGCTTAACTCGTTTAAATTTAGCATATACAGAATGCATTAGAGATATGCATGTTTGCAGAAAGGCATCAAATATATTACAATTTTTTTTTATAAGTTCAAATGACATATTTTGTAGTCATTTTATTGGACTCTAAAAATTATACATGTTTTAATACACATAGTTTCACAGGTAAGCGAATCTACCTTATGTCTTATGTCAGCATTTTAGTATGGCATGTTCAGTCACAATTTTTTATAATAGGATCTGGTTTGATTTTCACATATTTTAAATTTCTTTTCTTTTCAGATCTTAGTGAAAAAAATAATTAAGTTTCCAATAGAAATTTATTTTAATATAAACGTGGAAAATATAAAAATTAGATCTATCTTTTTCCACATATAAGGTGACTGCATCATATACTTCTCTGTTTTAAAATTTCTACACATTCATACATAATTTTAGCTTAGTTTGCATTCACATAATCGAATGCAAACATAGAGAGCCCAATAATTTTTCTTTATTTATATGTCTGTGTATACATATATATGTGTGAATATATAGGAAATGCTAGCATAAGTAACATGACTAACATCAAATATTTTGACTTTGCAAAAAAAATTATTATCATATTTGTTTAATAAATTTCATGTCATCTAATATCACTCTGATAAGGAAGACCAAGATCTGCCAACTAATTAGTCTGCTTATCAGGTAAGATTGGAAAGGGAGGAAAAAGCCGAAGCTGCTTGGATCTGAAAGATGAGGTAATGACAAATAAATCTATTATCTTTATAGCCAAGATACTACCTGTTTATCTGGTTATGCTACCCTGTAATTGAATTGTACGACATGACTTCCAAAGATTGGAAGGTTCAATCTATCTTTTCACTATTATCATGTATCTTCCTTTCTTGCCCAGCTAGCCTACTTGCTAGATAAAATGAGAAAGCACGATTGACGATGAAATTGGATTATCGATTTTGATATTTCTAAATATCAAAGGGATGAACCTAAGCAATTACAACTGACGTTCCATTTCGCAAATGAGGTATTTGTTTTATCATGCTTTATAAAACAATACAACATGTTAAATAAAAAAGCTGACCTCTTGATGAATCACTGCTGATATTGTGCTTGTCTGAGATGACAGTAAAATGTGTGATCTTCATTTAGTGTTGCATTCAAACGATGTTCTGCAAAATTGGTTGAAAATTTTCAAATTGCCCTCGTTTGAGTGTTGCATGGAGCCCGAATCCCACCGAAAATAAAAAGTCATTAGAAAAATCATGTTAGTTTTTATGTTTTTTATTTTATATAAACTGAAAACAATGTTATAGATGAAAGAAAATTTACATACCTTCTCTGAACTTAAAACACTTAAATTGTTTCCAAATTGACGGTACACAATAAACATAAACCGAGCTAAGCTTCAAGGCCCCCTGCAGTTGGATTGGATTTTTATCTTTTAAAACTGAATAAGAGTTATTTTTCAGGTATGGTGTTTGTTTTTGTTCACTGTGCGACAGTGGGTGAAGTTCATCAGCCTAACATTTATTTTAAGATGCTTAAAAGTGGTGAGTTTTGAAATGTTAATTGAGTGTATTTATATTAGTTTTAAACTACAGTATTAATGGCAGATGTGTATTCCCAGTGTACTAAACATTAATTGATTAGTTGGGAAGACTTGAATTTTAATTAAAATTTAAAACCTCAGTAACTTTGTTAATGTTTAGTATTTATTAGAATGCACTCTCGTTTAATGTGTTGTCAACTTTGTTTACTGTAGTCTCAATGCCAACCTGGTATTTCCAATGAAATCCAATTTAAATGTTGTATGTTGCGCTTATGATTCAAATGAAAACCAGAGAGGTTCACATGTAAATTGCAAAAATAATTGCCATGCGTCCTAATTAACTCCTGTTTAATTCAAATAAACACTATTGCTATTATGTATTCTGTTTTTCTTATTATCAGTTATCTATTTTTATTATAAAAAAAAATTACGATTCATTTTATTTATATAATTGGAATTTATTATTAATCAGTAAAATGAAGAGTTGTACAAAGTATTTAAATTATGTAATATCAATTAAATAGTTTCGGCACAATGCAATGATATGCCATTTTCCTACCCAGTGCAATTGCTATATTATGATAAAGCTCTATTATTTTGAAATTCGATCTACCCATAAAATAAGAAATAAAAGGAACTGAGATTAACCTGATTTGCAATATAGATGCATTGCACAAGACATTAATGCTGCAGAAGTCATTAATGCTGCAAAAGTCAGATTTAAAGGGAAATCAATATCAATAATTAATTGAAAAACAACTTTCCATATTTGGCAATTGGTTTTTTGGCGGGATTTTTCCAAAATTAGCACTATTCTGCTTTTATATATTATATAGATATCTTTGTAGATTGACCTGGTGACGGCCTCAATAATTTTGCATATTACAATAAGAACTATTTGGGCCGATCGTTTAGACAAAGGTCAGGCTCCAGCCCAGCATTGCTAGTGGGTAGAGTCCACAGTCAACCTAAATAATGAAATAAAATGCATGGATGTGGATCACATAATTATGGGTTGAACCCATTAAAAAATAACTAAAATATTGGGGAAATTACATAAAATACCCTCTTTTTGGTAAACATATCACAAAAAACGTTCATACTTCATATCACTTTTGTACTTTTTTTTTCCTTTTGTACCTATTTTTTTCTTTTTTTACGCTCCTGCATATTTTTTGATTATTTTTATTTTTTATTTTATTTTTTTATTCATGTATTGCTTTATATGTTATATATGTTGTTTAAATTTGTTTCTTTGTTGTTTCGATGTTTCAAAATAACTTTTATCTATTTTTTATGTTGTTTTTTATTCATGTATTATTTTGTACATTGTTTCTATTGTTTCGGTGTTGTTCTATAATATTTTTAATGTTGTTCTAATAATTTGTTTTGTTGTTTCCATGTATTGTTCAATGTGTAAATACATTTTTTACCTACTTTTAAGCTCTTTTTATTCATGTGGTGTTTTTAATATTTTATATTGTTTATGGATTGTTTCCATACCGATTATAATGTTGTTCCGATGTTTCTTTGTTGTTTCCATGTAGTTCTCGATGTTCAAACACAATTTTTACCTATTTTTAACTTTTTTTGCTCATATAGTGTTTTTTATATCGTTTCTAGTTTGTTTCTATATTACTTCCTAGTTTTTTTTCCATTTTTTTTATGTTTTCATGCATTTGATCAAAAATTGAATTGTGTTTTCTTATTCATGTTGTTTCTATAATATTTTTAATTTGTTTAGTTTTATTATGTGTTGTTTTATGTGTATATTTCTTGATTTTTTTATAAGACTTCGAGTATAAAATGGATTATTTAACAAGGGCAAAACTTATTTTTTCACTGAAATTTTATTAAAAGAAACATGTTAGAAACAATCTTGAAATAAAGCGTAAAAAAATCCAAAATTTTTAACGGGAGCGTAAAGTTGTGTAAAAAAAGGGCGGGGGCGTAAATTTGGGTGAAATAGTATTGGGAAGCGTAAAAGGCTGACATTGTCTCCAAAAAGTAGGACATTTATGTCAATTGCCCTAAATATTTCTAAATATATAACCCCTGAGGTTTGGAGTATTTACAAAAAACAAAAACCCAGAAAAGTTTTAAAATTACAAAACCAGCCTTAGGTTTGATTTTGTCTGAAATATTTCAAACACCCTGTTCCATTTATAGAAAATATTGCAATAACCTCCTGACATTTAAGACATAATCAAACTTCAAGGAGGTTTTAGTAATTTTGTAACTTCTTTTTTTTTTTTTGTAGATATTCCAAACCTTAGGGGGTTTCTTGTAATTATCCCTAAAAATTAAATGGGGTTTGAAGTGGAATTAGATTTCATGTTCCACTTCATATTTCACTTCATGTTTCACTCAATTGGATGATAAACATGTGCATATATATCTAAAAAATCAACAAACTATATTTATTTGTTAACACATTTCCACCATCCAATGTAGTGGAGTAGGGATTGGAACACAAAAAGTGGACAAGAAATCTGTTCCCGTTTGAAGCGGGCCAGATTAAAAACTGAAAAATGAAAAATCAAGACACTCCAAACTTTTTTATTTCAGTATTAATGAACTTATTATGTTTTAATCATGGACATATTTATTAATTTAAAACAATATTAATGGTCGTTTGGCAGCTAGCACTAGCTACTACCAGCAGGCAGCCCACCACCAAAATCTTAAATCTTCTTCAACAGGAAACAGCTAAAAGATTTTGGATCTGGTTTTTGTTGGGATTATAGCTTCATTATTTGTCCTTTATTGTAATATCTACCACAAATGGGATCTATGGTGGCTATCCTTTTTAGCAAAATTATTTCCATGCTCTTAAATTGTATTTTGTGTCTCATATTAGTTTGTAAATCACCATCCAAGCAACCTTGATTAAAGTTATATGTCCACCATAATAATATATGTCCTTCTCCATCAAATTGCTCCCATACGCGAAATGGTGAAGATTTGGTGGGAACTCATCTTGAATAAAGATCCGTGTGGGTTCGATTCGGGAGAGATCGTTATTAGTAGATTGGGGGTCGAACATAATTGTTCTCTTTTACCTGGAGGATCTGGTTGTGTACGTCACAGGACCCGTCGTAACACTTGGCCATCGTCGTGCACATCCCGCTGTTTACCTTGGCGGCAAAGAATGAGGAGCCGGAAATTCATTGTCCTCGGGATAGTCGGCTGCGTTCTGCAAGGCGAGCTTATCAAAAAAAAAAAAAATATATATATATATACAACCCAAAGTCATGTTCATATAGATTGGATTATTAAAAGGAGTATCATGCTTCTAGAGAGTGTTCTCACTATTATTGCATCCACTACATGAATGGTTAGTATCATGTCCTAATGTTGTTTATGAAAAGTTGTCAGTGCAGGATATCTTTATTATGGCCTAAAACTAGAGTTGTTAAAATCAGGCCGATCCAATGAGAAAAATTTATTTAATTTTTATATGGTGTTTCTTTTGATTTTTTATCTGGTCCACCCCAATTTCGTATATCGACCCACAACCGTTTTATTCCTAGCTACGCCATTGACTAGGTCTATTTGGCCCATAACATTAAGTCGGCCTGAAGGTGTTTTTCATGTATTGAGCTCCAAAATTAGCGGTTGGGTTACTATTTGCATTAGCTCGCCCCGACCCGGATTTTTTCTTTGGCCCGCTCCGTCCCTTTGACAACTCTACTTAAAACCATAGTAATTTGGGAGACTGCATTATAAGATTATCATAGTTTAGGCTTAAGGAGTGTTGGCAAACGCTAAGAAAAATGAGTCATGGCTCTTAGCCGAAAAAAAAAAAATTAGTGTTTGCAAATGGAGGTTTCTGCTTTTGATTCTATTTCATTTAATCAAAAATCTAAAAGAATGGGGATAAGTGCTTTATATATATTTTTGATTCTGCTTGTAATCAAATAACTAATTTTTGAATGTATAAGCTAAGAATCATTTTTTCAGAGTCTGCAAATACTCCCTATTACACACAAATAAATGATTTTTACAATTTATCCACCAAATACCTTCTCTTAACATAGTCAATTTCGAGCTTACACTTGCAAATTAAATAATACTAACTTTTGATTCTCATCTTTTTGTGTGATAATAAATCACTCCCTCCAAAAGCAGAAGTATTTGCAAACACTCATTGGAGGGTTTGAAACGAAATTTATATTAAGTGTATATCTTCATCTAACATTAATTTAAATCTTCATATTAGTGGTCAATCAAAACACTTGAATTCTTCTCAACAAAAAAAAAAAGTAAATTGAATTAGCCGAAGAGTGTCCAGTGATTAAAGAAAAGAAAATATATAAATTATATGAAAAACCAATAAAACACTCATTATACAAAATGAATAAAATAAATTAAAGATTTTATCATTTTATTATATTTAATATTGATATATTTATAATATATTATATATATTTAAAATATTATATTACTATTTAATATCGGATTCCCCACGGGGGACGGGGGATCCCCTGGGGCGGGGAATATGATTCCCGTCCCTGCCCGGGGAGAACATAATCCACGATCCCGTCCCTACAGGAAAAATTTTCGGGGAATCACTGTCCCGATCAGGGCGGATCCCCATGAGGATTGAGGATTTCCCGCGCCACTGACATTTCTAAATGGAACTTGATCCGAACCAATCAGTCATTTAAATGGGAACATTAATTACAAAACTGTAGGAAGTATTGAGCCTTTTTTTTTTTTTTTTTTGCCATAGAGAATAAATATATATAACAAAACGAGCATAGAAACCAACTTGACATATTATTATTGCCCCAAGTTACAACATCAAGGAAAGCAGTCCAAATCATTCATATTTCATGTGTTTCATCTCCTATTTCAAGTATAATCAATTCACGTCAAGTGTAAATATCATCAATAAAATTGACATGTATTAGTGATATTTCGAATATGAGAAGAAACACACTTGAAAAAAAACCTTCTCTGCAGGAAAATGACTAATACCCTTACACAATCTTATTTTTAAACATAAACTTTCTAGTGAAAAATCGATCTCTTACCCAAAGTGGCGACCACGAAAGAAAATTAGTCAATCCCGTCATGTGACCAAACGTAATCATCTTAGGAGGATTCGAACTCAGAACCTTTTGTGCAACGTGCCTAGCAAACACCGTCGCATCGGTGGATTTGTCGTTCTGAGACGCCCTCGCTCTCGCAGCTATCGCGTCCTTAAAATCCCTATATATCTTCCAATCATAATCTCTCAATTTCTCCATCGCGTTACTCCCGAAATTTGATCTTATCGCCCCCGGATGCACCAAAACCACGTCGATATTAAACGGCCTAAGCTCCACCCGGCGAATGCGAAATCGCGTGCACATAAAGGCTTTGCTAGCACAATAGGACCCGCCCCATGGTGTTGGCACTTTCCCAACAACACTCCCTATATTCACTATGCATCCTTTGCCTTGTGCAACCATATGAGGCACCACTTGTTGCACCATCCGCAATTGCCCTAACGCGTTGATTTCGTCACGCCTTTTGATCGCGTCTAGTGGAAGCTCGGCTAGAGGACCGGTGCTCGCGATGCCGATTGTTGATCAAGATGTCGATTTTCCCACACCGTGATATGACGAAATCTCGCTTTTCCCACACTTTCGTCTCGATGTGACATCGAGCTCTAGTGTCTCGAATTGTGTGGATCGTAAGTCCGTGAGATCGGACATTCGGTTGGAGATGTCCGAAGAGAAGACATTGCAGTTTTGCTCGGCAAACGCCTTGCAATATTCGTAGCCTATGCCGCCTTTGGCGCACCCCGTGATCAAAACAATTTTAGGCTCACTCATTTTTTTTTATTTTTTTTTGGCTTATAAGTTTTGCTTATAGTGATCCTAAGAAGATATAACTTTGAATCCCACTATGTTTGATCGGTTGTAATGTTTCTTGTTTATGTAAATTGGAACTAAAATTCGGAATATTCTTAGCTTATTTTCTTGATTGGCCGGCTTCGGGTTTTGATTGATCAAAATTTGCTAAGTTAATATATAAGAAGTACAGTTTAGTACCTAGTATTGACAATAACAAAGAAGCCACAAAAAAGTGTTTAATATTATCAATTTGATTGATAATTAGGACGGCTACTTCTATTGCGCATTCAATCTACAAGGTACATAATACTAAATAATTGTTGGCTCATTAGTGCATGGCAGTTTTTTTTTTTTTTAAAAATTAATTTGATAAAAGTTTACTTTTGACATAGTTAATCACAAGGTATTTTATTTTTGAAGAAAAAAAAACTGAACATAGTTAATCACAAGGATGATTAAGTAATTCAATCAATTTAAATGTTTGATTGATTTACAAAAAAAGCCCCGAGATTCAGGCTAATTACAAAAAAAAACAATTTGTTTTGAAAATTACAAAGACCCCACTTGAGGTTTGATTTCATCTTACATTTTCTCCTTCGTAAGCAAAAACATTTCAAAACCCACCTTGACATCTATAAAAACAATACATTACCCCCTTAAATTTAAGACAAAATCGCATCCGAGCGATGTTTTTGTTATTTTAAAACATCTCTGGGTTTATTTTTGTAATTAGACCTAACTTTAGAGGTGTTTTTGCAATTATCTCTTTATTTGTATGTAAAATTCAAACCAATGGTATAATTAAAAGTTCAAGTACCATAATCCATTTTAAATGCTGATTAAATTATGTAGAATAAAAACAAAAATTGACATTTGAATACATTAAATACTATTTTTTTCTAGTCAAAAGTCGACAATCACTTTTTCTAAGTGTTTGCAAACAATACCGACTCTTTCTTTTCTCGAGAAAGCACTCTTTTTCTCTTTGTTGCAAAGTTGTCTTATGATTCCGAATTCCCTTCTTGAAGGTTGCGTCATCAGAGAAGCCACTTTCTTTGTCCCCAGGAATCGAAGTTCCAAAAACAGACGAAATCACTATGGAACCGGACCTCCTCGCTGCCGCTCAATTCATTTCCAGGAAGGGGCAAATTCGCTTTTTAGTAAGGGTGGGTTGAAAAGAAAGGGTGAAGAAGGAAGAATGTATCCGAACGAATACCGTAGGCACCTTATGCTAAAATCCCAAACACAATAATGAAATGCCAAAATCTAATGCATGAGCATCAAGTGCCGCATCTACAAAGCTAGAGAACCTAACAGTAGGATTTGCAAAGTACTTCACATTTAATTTTATAATGAAAAGATCATTAATATTAATTATGGGAACATGCATACAATCCCCAGCTGGCCTCCCCTACAGTCCCAATTACTTGTGAGCTTACAAATGAAATATGTACCTCTCTAAAAACACAGTTGTTGCATTTACCCCTAAATGAAATGTTTTGAAAAACTTACCCTCAATGCAACAAATCGATATAAGTTTCAGTATTTTTAAAATATTTTGCACCCTAAATTCAATTTTAGATTTTTTTAACTATAAAAGAAACATTTTAAATTAAAACATTTTGAAAAAGTAATTAGTAACTTAAATATTTCAATTTTTCTTTGAGAAATAAAGTAATAAAATAGTAAAAGAAATACCGCAAATTGGTTGCCCTTGTTCACAGGAGGGTGCCTTTCATGTCTGCTAAATGGGGAGAGTTGATTTGCAACACAAACCTTAGTCCGCAATGCATACAAAGATTATGACATTGTTAAATATTTATTTCTTTATGGACTATTTTGGGGCTTAACTTAAAGATGGAATCAAAGAACATGAATATGCAGAATGTATTGAAAACGACGTTTATATCTGCTTCAATTAGAAAAAAACTCATTACGCATTTGCTCACATCATATTCCATGTTTGATTTTTCTCTCTCTTGAGAGTGGGTTTTCTCTCTGCTGAGAGTGGGGGAGGGTAGAAGCTTTTTTACCTAGGGTTTACTGTTTCATTGGAGTTGTTGTGGCCGCTCAATAGTTATTGCTTGCATTTATGGTTTATTTTTGCCAGTTTTCTTGTCTTTAATCCTCTGTTTCTCTCTTGTTCATTAGCTGATAGGTTTAGTCCTCTAAGCTCCTTCTGTATTCTGGTTCTCTTTCTCCCCTGTTTTCCTTCCCTTTTTCTTTTTTCGTATGGTACTCTGTGTTGTTCTTACTTTTGTCTTTTATGTTTGTTTTCTAGGTTGTCAGCAGGTTGTTCTACGAGTGTAAGCGGTTGACCTGATCTTGGTGGGCTAGTTGGAATGGAAAAGGATTTAGTGGTGGAAATGGAGAAGTTCTCATTAACAGAGGATGAAAAGTTGGGTATTGCCCTTGAAGAGAATGATGTGGTCAGTAGTAATGAAGAATGTCAACGGAGCCTGTTCGGAGCCATTCATGGGATTAAAAAGGCAAACTATCTTGGTCTTAAGAGCACTATGACACATATCTGGCCTCTCCAGGAAAACTTTGTCCTCGTGAGAAGTTGGGTTTAACAGATTTCAGTTCGTGTTTAAGTCGAACGAGGATAAATGCAAAGTCTTCAAGAATCGTACCTGGATTTTTGATAATCAGTTTTTAATCCTTAAAGATTGGGTTGAAGGCAATGTGGAGCAGGACATGAACTTCAGCTTAGTGGATGTGTGGATACAAATATGGGATCTTCCTCATAATTGGATCTCGACGGAAACAGGCTTGAGAATAGGTAAAATGTTTCACTCTATGTCTGATATCTATATTCCGGATTCCGGCAGTGTGAAGGGTAGGCATATAAAGATCCTGGTGGCCATAAACTTGAATAAACCCCTTTTGAGAGGTGCATCTATTAAACTGGGTGGGGTGACAAAATGGGTGAATTTCAAATATGAAAAAATGGTGGGTTATTGTTTTTATTGTGGATTTGTTGGCCACTTGGATAGAATGTGTGAAAAGAAAAAGAAGGATATTAAGGATAATACCTTTTGTGATGGCCAGTATGGAGAGTGGCTAAGGGCAGCCGACCTCCAAATACCAATGAAGAGCAAACCGGTCCTCTCAAGTCCTCATGCGGTCCGGGATGAGGTCACGGTGCCTGATCAGAGTTTCTCTGTACCTCCCTTGCTTAATAATCCCCAAGCTACAGAGAAAGAGAAGATTGAGAAGGAACATATAAGCTCAGCGAAGGAGAATTTGGATGTGGTTTGTAATAAAAGGAGGGTTGATTTGATGGCAATATTACCTACAGTGGAAGGAAAAATGAAAACAGTGGAAGAAATGCCTGAATCGAGCTCGAAACCTTTAAATGTGCAAGATTTGGTCAGTATTTCTCTAAAGGGGAATCCTGGAGCTGAAGGGATTGTTAGCATGGATTTCTCAAATTTGATTGATATCGAAGTTAAGAAAAATACGGCGAGAACTCCTCTGAGAGAGATACAAAATGAGATAATCCGATTTGTGGGTAATGGCAATGGGAAGGCTCCAGTCCAGAAGGCTAAGAAAATCATTAAAGGTGGCTGTCAAAAAAAAAGGTCTGGGAACAATGATAAAATGCGATTTGTCTTTGAAGTTGGTGCCAAAAGAAGAAGAATGCTAACTGATGAAAACAATGATCCTAATTCTGAAGGAGTTAAATCAAACTCAAAGAGAAATAAAACATCAACCTCTTTGACTGATGCTGAAATGGTGGTTGAGACCAGCCCTAATTGGTCTCAAATTTCACAATGATGGCTTCCTGGAATTGTAGAGGTTTGGGTGGACCCTCTACAATTCCTCAAATCAAGGAGATTTGGAGATCCCATCATCCAAACATTGTATTTTTGAGTGAAACTAAAAAAAAAAATTTGTTGAAACTGTGGTTAGGCATTTCAAATGTGGTGATAGGTGGTACTGTGTTGATCCTATTGGTCTTAGTGGGGGGCTCTTAGCTTTTTGGGATACTGAAGTTAGTATTGTAAGTATTCATGAAGAGACCTTTTGTCTGGAATTTGAATTTTTTTTGCATAATGTTAAATCTTGGGTGATTTTTGTGTATGGAAGTGTTGATATTGGAATCAGAAAGACTCAGTGGGATTATTTCCTTCAGAATAAGTACAAATGGGGCAACCTTTGGATTATGGGAGGGGATTGGAATGAAATTTGCTGCCCAACAAAAAAAGAGGAGGGAGGCAGAGGTCTACTGTAGTCAAAGTGGGATTTCAAGACTTTATCAGAAATATGGGAATGAAGAAGCTGAATTTTTCTGGTCACCCTTTCACGTGGAGTAATAACAGAGCGGATGAAGGCTTCGTTGAGGAGAATCTTGACAAATTCTTTGTGTCCCCAGAGTGGTTCGTTAAATACCAGAATGCTAATGTTTTGCATATACCGAGATTTTCATCAGATCATTGTTTAATTCTTCTTACTCAAAACCCTCCTAAGGCTAAATGTCATCAACGGTTTTGTTTCGATCAGAGATGGACACAAATAGAAGGAATTAACCAAGTGGTCGAAAATGCTTGGGGGGAACAACAAATGGGTACTCAGTTTTTTCAAATTCAGGCTAAGATTAGAAAAAGTAGAATGGATTTATTGTCTTGGTGTAAGGGCAGTAAGCATAATTCTTTAAAGCAAATTGGTGCCCTTAATGCTCAGCTTGATAAGATAACTTCTCTTGGTAGTCATAGGGATTGGATTGAATGGAGAAGGGTTAAGAGTGAGCTACATGATGCTTATGCCAAAGAGGAGTTGTACTGGAAGAATAAGTCTAGGATTCAATGGCTCAAAGAGGGAGACAGAAACACTAAGTTCTTTCATGCTTGTACAATTCAGAGGCAAAAAAGGAATTCGATTGATCTTTTGGTTAACAGAGAGGGCATCAGGTGTGACAATCAGGATCTCATTGAGAAAGAGGTTACAACCTTTTACAAAGAGCTCTTCACTTCTTCTTCCACGGCTGCTGCTCTAGACATCCTGACCGACCTACCAAGATCTATTGACGACTTTCACTCTAGACTTCTCATCAGGCCTGTTGATGACTGTGAGATCAAGCATGCCCTTTTTGATCTTCATCCTCATAAGGCCCCGGGCCCCGATGGTATGACTTCTTTCTTCTTCCAATTTTTTTGGCCTATTGTTGCTGTTGATATCTGTAAGGCTGTTAAACATTTTTTTGCTAATTCTAAAATGCTTAAGAGTATTAATCATACTATGGTTACTCTCATTCCTAAAGTGAAAAATCCTACCTCCATAGCTCAATTCCGCCCTATTAGTCTGTGTAATGTAACCTATAAGATCATTTCCAAGATTCTTGCCAATAGATTGAAAACCTGTCTTCATCTTTGCATCAGTGAATGTCAAACTGCCTTTGTTAAGGGTAGACATATTAGTGATAATATTGTCTTGGCTCACGAATGCTTTCACTACATTCATAATCTTAGAAGAGGCTCTAAAGGTTATATGGCTGTCAAACTTGATATGTCCAAAGCTTATGATAGGGTTGAGTGGCATTTCCTTGTTAAAGTTATGGATAAAATGGGCTTTCCCCATATTTTTTCTAGGTGGATCTGGTCTTGTATCTCTACTACCTCCTTCTCTTTCTTGATTAATGGGCAACCTTGTGGCTATGTCTTACCCTCCAGAGGCATTAGACAAGGTGATCCCTTATCCCCCTATCTTTTCATCATTATCTCTGAAGCTTTCTCTAATTTGATCTCTCAAGCTAGAAGTCATTCCTTGTTTTCTGGTCTTAAAATTTGTAGAAAAGCCCCCATTATCTCCCACCTTTTCTTTGCTGATGATTCCCTTTTGTTCTGTGAAGCTTCTCATTCTCAAGCTAAATTTGTTAAGAACCTTCTTAATCAATATTGCAATGCCACTGGACAGTTAATTAATTTGGATAAGTCTTCCATCTTTTTAGCCCTAATGTGTCTCAGTCTGATAAAACTCTTATCTGCAATTCTCTTGATGGTGTCATGGTCCAGGATAAGATTAAGCACCTTGGTCTTCCTCTTCTCCTTGGCAAATCTAAAAGGGAGGTTTTTAACTATGTTATTGATGCTACTAAAAAAAGAGTGAACAATTGGAAACATAACTTTCTCAGTCTGGCTGGCAGAGAAATCTTAATTAAATCTGTTCTCTCTGCCTTGCCCATCTATCTGATGTCTTGCTATAGAATCACTGGTAGTATTTGTAAGACTCTAGCTTCCATCAGTGCAAAATTTTGGTGGGGCTCCCCTTGTGAGGGTCCTAATAAAATTCACTGGATGAGTTGGTCTAGACTGTGTGCGGGGAAACAGCAAGGGGGTCTTGGTTTCAAAGATTTTAGAATTTTTAATGACTCTCTTTTGGCTAAAAATCTGTGGAAGCTGATGGTCTGTCCCAACACTCTTCTTAGTAAATTGATGAAGGCCAAATATTTTCCTAAGGGAGGTTTACTTCATGTTGAGTATAAAAACACTGATTCTTGGTTATGGAAGAGCTGGATTAAAGCTAGATATGCTTTGGTGCAGGGTCTTATTTTTAAAATTGGGGATGGAAAATCTATTCGGGTTTGGGATCATCCTTGGGTGAAGGGATTAAGTTTCCTGTCTCCTGTTTCTTTGGATGCTGGGAATCGTGTGACGTGGGTGAGTGAGTTACTTGATTTTTCTGGTATAGGGTGGAATGAAGTTCTTGTTAGAGAAATCTTTTCTCCTTTCCAGGCAGAAAGAATTCTTGAAACTCAGGTGTCTTTCCCCGGTCAAAGAGATAAGCTTTCTTGGAGTCTCACTAAGTCTGGTGTTTTTACTGTTAATAGTGCTTATCATAATGCTCTCCTGCTCTCTAATCAATCTGGGGATGTGGCTGAGGTTAGTGGTACTAATGATTTATGTCTTAAGATGTGGAATGGTACTTGGAAGCTTAAAATTAAAGGCAAAATCAAACACTTTATTTGGAGGTGTTTCCATGATATCTTGCCTACTAATCTTAATCTGTTTAAGAAAGGCTGTGAGAGGGACATTATTTGTAGCTTCTGTGGGATGGATGTTGAATCTATTGATCATATTTTCTTTCAATGTAGTAGAGCTGTGCAGTTTTGGAAGCTTGCCCCCATTTCTTGGGACTTTTGGCAGTTGGGGGATGTGAATTTCAAAGACTGGTGGTGTGCTATTGCCTCTACAAAAAAAAGAGATTTTTGGCAAGAAAGGGTGCAACTTTCAACTTATCTTCTGTGGTGGCTATGGAAAACAAGAAATAGTTGGATTTTTGAAGGCTTGTGGGTATCTCCACAAGATGCGGTGGCGAAAGTGTTGCGGAGTGGATAGAATTTGGAGAAGGTATACCTCAAATACCTTAATTTGCTGGTTTGTTCTTAGGAGCTGTTTTGGATTGTGAAGGACTACACTAGGGACTTGGTTCAGTGGTTACCCCTTTACATATGCTTCATCGTGGTGGAATGTCATCTTCGAGATTTGTTCCTCCCTTTGTGATGTATTTGATATTCATTGAAACATTGGCATGTAATATCGATTCACATCATACTTTGCTGTTAGCTTCAAGATTTTTGGCCATGTTGGTCTGTTTTTGATTTTGAAAATTTCTTCTTACCATCATGTTGATGGATTTCTCTCCAGATTTTAGAAGTTTGAATTGGGAGCTTTAGTGGCCATGGGTCTGTACTTTTTGTTGATTATCAATATATCATTAACGTTTAGAAAAAAAAAATATCTGCTTCAATTAGAAATTTTTAGTCAATATGGTGTTTCAAGATGAATATTAAGTGTGCATCATTTATACATTAGATGCACCGATAAATTAGAACACCATATGAAACACAATAAAGAAAAGGAAATCCGATACGGACTTGTATTATATGATTGTTAGGGCATACATACAAAATTTCTCTTTAATTTCTTTCTCTTTTCTCGTTTCTTGTTTCAAGATCTTATGGTGGTTATTATTTCGATTTACAAATTCAGTTAGACAGTTAGTAGTTTATCTTTGTTTCATTAGTTTACCGTAGTAATAGCCTTACATTAGTCCACCTCATTGTCGAAAATGAGGGGGCTAAAGTTTGTGGGCTATATCCCACAATATTTGACCAAAGAAATTTGGCCTCAAAAAGTGGCCAAAAATGTTGAAATTTTTTTCGCATTTTGACAAAGATTATTTGTTCTCGCCTATAAATAGGTTGATCCGGAGGAGAAACAAATACACCAAGCAAACTCGCAATTAGCATGTGATGAGAAAGAGAGAAAAATAGAGATTAGAGAAATTTCTATAAATATGTATTTTGAGTGAAAAAAAGAGAAAAAATTAGTAGTAATTTTTCATTTTCACCCAAAATAGCATTCCTATTTTCTCGGTATTCCAAGTTGAGTAACTTGAGATAATTTTTGTATCCCCTATTTTTAGGGAGAAATTTTATAAGCCTACTATACATTTAGTGGAGGATTTATCCGGACTATAGTCTCGTGATTTTTCCCAATTTAGGTTTTCCACATAAAAATTTTGTGTCCTATTTTTATCGTCTTGAACTATTATTTGCTATTCTTGGTTTGGTTCTCATTTTTAATCCAACTAGGTGGGAAAAGATTTTACTATTTTCGTTGTGCCTCTGTCATTTATTTTGACACTCTTTCCCATCAAGTGGTATCAGAGCCACATTTTGTTTTTAACGATAGTAATTTTATTATAACAACTCAAAAACTGGAATTACAACTACAAACGAATTACAACTACAAACGTAGCTAACAAAGTAAGGGCCGACATGACTAAAGAGTAGCCAAGCCGGGAATTGTCAAGACCAATTCGCATCAAATTCACAAACAAAACTCCACCATCAAAACTAAGAACACTCTCACGCTGGGAGACTTCAAAGACTCCTAATGGAGATCGCAAACCACAAGCCACCCGCACGAGCAACCACCACGTCTATAAGACAACAACCGCCCTTCAACCGGATCAACCAAATCACAACAAGAAGAAAAACCAAAAAAAAAAAAAACAAAAACACAAATACCAAAACTATCTAGAAACAAAGAAAAACTAGAACACCAAAAAAACAAAAAAAAGAAACGACAAAACAAAATACAAAAGCCACTAGAAAGATAGCCCCTCCCTCTTCTACATTGCAACCGTCCGCCCCATCACCATCACAAAACACCTCACCACCGCCACAACCACACCCCAAAACAAGGACACACCACCATAGATCCAAAACTCGATCCTTCAAAGCTCTACCATCACCAACATTCATGGAGATAGAGGAAAAATCGAAGATTTGGGGCAAAAAGAAACACCCAAACCGGATCTGGATAACAAGAACATGGGGATGGGGGAGGGAGTGGGGGGTTGAAAGGGGTGGTGAACGGCAATAGAAAGAGGGAGAGCAAACCAATAATTTTTTTAAGGGTTTACATAGGTTTTTTTTTAGAGAGAGAAAATGTGCGGCGGGTTTTTATTTTATCGGAGCGACGTTGTTGCGGATTACAAATGGAGAAATTGACATCTGTTGGTGGGATGTTCAAACTCAACGGATCCAACTATAATATTTGAAAACCGAGTATGTTGGATCTTCTCTCGCAAAGATCTTTAAAAGCCCTTGAAAGGTGATATCTTTGTCAAACCAAAAGATACAAGTGATGACGAGTGGAAAATCCTACACGTAAAAACTATTTGGATATATTCAAGCGTTTCCTTGAGCATAGCATTTTCCATCATTTTGCTAATGAGGAAAAGATCGATGTTATTTAGAAAAATATTGAAATCATGTTTGAGAGGAAAAATGCCTTCAACAAAGCTTGTAAGTCCAAGCGGCTACGATAATCTGTAGGGGGGGTGAATAGATTATCTCCATCTTTTCGATTTCGCCCTCTTTTTATAATCGAATGCTCAAACACAATAATAAAGGTGCGGAATGTAAACAACACACGCCGATTTAAAGAGGTTCAACCCACCTAGGGCCTAATCCTCTACCACCCCAAAGATATCCGGATGGATTTCAAAAGAAAAAGATTTTATTAATTTACCACAAATTAATACAACACCAACTTACAACAACACCTTGAAGAGCACCACACTCTTCTTCAACATCACCTTTGAGATTACCACAATCTCACTTGAAGATTACCACAATCTCCAACGGCACCTTGTGAAGATTACCACAATCTTCACCCTTGAAGAGCACCACACTCTTCAACACCTCAACAAGAAGATTACCACAATCTTCTTACACCTAACACCTAGATCACCCAAGTGTGTTCTTACCACAAGAACACTCACAAGGATATCTTGTGTTGAATGATTACCCAAATTCAAGATTACAACTCGATAATTGATAATACAATAGAGTGCAAGTGTAATCAAGAATAGCCTAGACCTCAAGAATGTGAAAGTGAATAGCTAGGCAAATTACAACAAGAAATAAGACAATGTAAGAACAAGTGTATTCTTGAGTGTATCTTGTTGTGTTGTAGTTTTCTCTCATTTTGTGTTGCTTCAATTCTTCCTCTATTTATAGAAGATGTCTTGTACATGATAGGCTCCTCTTGGGGACATGAATTCTCAAAAAATTGCAAGACAATTGAAGAAAAGAGTCATTAGAAATCAATCCCACAAATTAAGGAAATATGTCTCCGCACAACGGTTACATTTTTTTGTCAACCTTAAGAAGCGACCGGTCGCGCACAAATAGACGTTTGAAAATGAGAATATAAATTTACACAGGCGGCCGTCGACGTAGGGTTCGACCGGTCGTCCCCGACTTCAACCGGCGCACAACTTCAAAAAACGGGGGCAAATGTTCTGCTTCAATTTTTGCTCCCGTGCACGGCCGCCCAAGGGGTCGACCGACGCCACCGGTTGCCCTATAGGGCGACTCGGTTGCCTCCGACCATTTTCTCGCAAACATGAAGTTTTCTGTTTTCTCAACTTTCAGTGTACGGGTTGCCCTATACTGCGACGGTTGACCTCAAAACAAAAGTGTTGTCCAATTTTATATCGAAAATAGACTTCAAGAAATACTCCGAAAAATAGTGAAAACATTTTAGACCGATCGGGAGTATTAGGACAACATTTAGAAACATAGTTTTGGTGTAAAAAACATTAATGAGAAAATCATTAAAAGTGTTGTCCAATTTTGTCGAAAATAAAACTTGAAGTTATACTCTCAGGAAAATATTAAAACCATTTTAAATCATTTAGAGTATTTGGACAACTTTAAAACCATTGTTTTGGTATAAAACAAAATCATCAAAATCATGATAAAACCATTTATCAAACAATCTCCCCTTTTTGATGATTACAAACCAAAACAAATTGACAAGGCCGATTTTGAAAACAAAACACTTTTGAGAGGCGATTTTGAAAACAAAACAATTTTACCGGTAAAAAGAATTATCCGTTGTGAGTGACAACATTCCATGCAATAAAAACACAAGGATGGGAGTAGAGATATTCAAACACATATAACAAATGCTCCCCCTATCAACATGCACAACAAGAGTAATATAGAAGCAACTTCAACATAAGCTAAAATCTTAGCTTTTCGATATTGAGCTTAAGTATCAATAACTTAAAAGCTCCCCCTGTCAAAGATACATCATTAGAACCGTATGTAAGTCCATACTACAACCAATGGACCATGATTCATACATAACCATAATGCACCAAGTGGACTAAATATGATCCACAACTTTATGAAGCCATAGCTTATAACTTCTTTTCGTTAAGCTTATCTTAGCTTTTATGAGCTAATGAGCTTATAACCTGTTTCTCCCCCTTTGGAATCATCAAAAAGAATGTTAGCACGATAAATACATCATATATCCATATCAAAGTGCGCAACTAAACCGATGTATCGAGCTATTTGAGTATTGAAGCTTATAAACCAAATAGGAGGGAAAAGTTGAATCGCATTTACTTGTAGAGGTTTAGGAAAACCCATTTTATAAGCAAAACATGTTCTCTATAAATGTATAAGACTTTTGAAATCGAGAGAATCATGTAGGTGATGAATTTTTCATTGAAACGTTTTATCGAACACTTGGCGGACGTCAAAAATTGAGAAAGATATATATAGCCCATGTAAATGAAATCAAGCCAAGTTTTTCATCACCAAATACAATTTAACAAATATCATTCATCAACAATCAATAAGCTCATCACAAACATATATGAATCACATCAAGAAAAATACATATAAGCCACAAACTCGAGGTTCAACCCAATTGAGCTAAAGATAGTGAAATTCTTACCATTCAATCGGTAAAGACGAGCAATGATGATGATAGTCGAGCTAGATAATCCCCAAAATATATAATTCATGCATTAAAACTCATTTGAAGTGAATTGTGTGTGAAATTTGCAAAGGGGACGAAAAATGGCCAAAATATGTCAAAGTGACGAATGTCAAGATGAACCATTTTAATCCAAATTATAGCCTAGGCGACCGGGTCGAGGTTGAGGGCGACGGGCGACGTTGAGGGCGACCGGTTGCCCTCAACCCTTTCACCACGATCTGTCGGTTTTTCCAAAATCCGAATTTTCAACCAAAAATCCGATTTTTCGTCCCTAAGTTTTAAAAACGTGCAAAATGCAAATGTAGACCTCATTCAATATACATTATGTCATAATCAAGCTCGAAATGAGGTAAAATACTCGGCGGTTAACGATCAAAAAGTCCGCGAGTTATCCTTGAGACTAATTAAACACATCTCAAGTTTTTGTTAAAAATCACAATCCCTTAGAAAATATATCGAATCTCAATATGTTTAGTTCGATTATGACGAACCAAATTTTGAATATGAATAACCGTATAATAGATACCGAACTTGTTATCCTGAAAAATAAGAACGTTTTAAAGCTTTGGATACAACAAGTCATACAAAGAAGTGCCTTTCAAATATTTGAAAATTTCTTTTAATGGCACTTTAATGAGATTCGTTGGGATAGTTTTTGAAGTCGAGCATATAGACATAAGGCATATGGAATGTCGAGTCTATAGAAATAATACAAGAAAACATACCTCGAATTTAATTGTCGACCGACATACCTTTCTCAACCTTTGTCAATCTTTTAGCCATAGAGGTTGAGATAGTTCTTCTTTCTTCAATGCCTAACTCCTTCAAGAGTTCTTTTGAAATATAACCATCTTCTTGACATTGAGTAATTTGAAGTCCAAGCAATAAATTGAGCTCTCCCATCAAGCTCATCTCGAGTTCACCTAGTATCAACTTAAAAAAATCTTGCACAAATATTCATTAGTAGCACCAAAAATATTCTCATAACTATGCACAAGTTTAAACAATCTTGCCCTTTTTCACAAACAAAGAGAGTAGTATCAACTTTACCTTTTGTAAAATCATTTAGCAAAAAATAGCTAAGTCTATCATACCATACACGGGTACTTGTTTTAAACAATACAAGGCCTTAAAACAATCATTTGGCCTAGAAAAATTTTAAGCCCCGGAGGTTGTTTTACATAGACTTCTTCTAGAATAAAACCATTGAGAAAATTGGATTTAACATCCATTTGGTAAAGCTTGAAGTTTTCTTAAAACAAGAATGGGCAAGTAAAATGTAAGTAGCTACTAAATGTGCTATGAGTACAAATGTTACATCAAAATCAATTACCTACTCCTTGAAAATACCTTCGAGCTATTTACCTCGCCTTAGTTCGACCAATGTTGCCTTGGTCATCGAGTTTGTTTCGGAATACCCTTTTTGTCTTCTTCATCACTACCATCATAGGGCATCCAATTGATCTAAGGTGTTCATAAAGGAACATTTATCCAAGTATTTTGTCCTTTCTCATTATCAATAAATCTACAAAACTTTAACAAACTTATTAATGGCATCGCTTATATAAGCAAAAGAAAAATAGCCCAAGTGTAAAAACATGCCTCAATCATCAATCAAAAATATCTTCCATAAGAGCATAGTAGAAAAAGATACTATATATATATACCATGAAGCAAGAAACACATACTATGCATTTAGAATACCATCAAGAGTCTAATAAATCATGCAAGTTCAAATAAGCTTAAGAAAGCTATAAAAGGTCTCTTTTGAAATTTGAAAATCCGAAAGCATATAGTTGAGACCTTATTTAAAAGAAGTATTTGAACAAGAGTTGATACGGCAAATATGTGCAATCAAATATCGAATAGTGTCTTTCAAAAAATCTAAAAATCCTCTTAATGGCACTTGTATGAAATACTATGAAAAACAAGCACATAGGCGCATGGCAATACATATATCGAGTCTATAAGAGTAAGAATAACACAAGTAAACGTGCCTCGATAATTTATGCCTTTCTTGACAAATAATGACGTAAATGGCCATTTGTGAAAATATGTAAATCCTACACAATTCTTAAAACATATCTAGCACAAATCATAATGATAAAAGTGTAGGCTAAGAGATATCACAAGTAAGCTCATGCCATAAAAATCCATAAAAGATGATAACACACTTTAGTCTACAAAATGCACAAGAGTTTTAAAAATATCATATAAGGTCTTTTTTTCAAAAATATTTTAAAAGCACAAGTATATATTGAAGACCTTAATTAAAAAATAAATATTTGAAAACTCATTTTGCAATTAAGACACAAATAAAAGCATGCATAATAACAAAATAAAATGCATATTTAAATAGGAGATACGGGTTACCAATTACGCCATTTCCATGGGTTGTGTCGTTCCCATTGTTGATGATATCTTCCCCTTGAGAAGTCACTTTGTTGATGATGACTTCTTTGATTGCTCCATTTCCAAGGTTTGTTGCTTTCCCATTGTTGAAAGTCTCTTCTTCTTTGAAAATCATCTTGTTGATGATGTCTTTGCCATTTCCAAAGATTGTGTTCTTCCCATTTTTGATTATACCCTCTTCTTGAAATTGGCTTTGTTTAAAATAGTTTTCTCCTTCTTTGATCAAATGAAACGGTCATTTGATGTCTTCTTGGCGTATAAATGTTCTTCGATCATTATTTCACGGTACCTAATATGACATTGTTTTGTGGTACCCTTATGTGTTTGGGTCCTTTGGGATTAGTCTTGAGACTTTTAGGTCTCCAACAATAATTGGAGCTATTTCTAGCCCGACAAGTATTTACCGTATGACCCTTTTTACCGCAATAAAAGCATGTAATAATTCTAGGAGCATAATGACCAACGTGCTTAGAGACTTGATTCCTTTTCATGTGATTGACACCCTTAGGCTTATGATCAAGTTCTAGTTTGAATTATCACAACAATCAACAATATTGGTCATCTTATCGGTACTCAAGTTGGATTTAGATAAATCATTTTTCAAGCAATTTATATCCTCAACAAGAGTACTATTTTCTTTCTCAAGGTTTCTAACCTTGTCAAGAGTGGTGGTGTGAGCACATGATAGTGATTCATAGGAAAGTAAATAAACTATCCTTATCATTCTTTAAAACAATGAATTCCTTTTTCAAATTTTTGTATTTAACAAGTAAGTTTTGGAATTCATCTTGTAGCTCATCATAATCATTTTGCAAGTCACTATATTCATTTTGCAATTCATTGTCATAAGAAGTAGAGAGTTTAGAACTTACCTCGTTTTCTTCTTCGATGCCCATGAGGCATTGTTCAACTTGTTCATCATGGGAGGTTGTAGAAGGCTTATCCCATGTTGTTGAATTTGATGTTGTATCCATTTGTGAAGTAGATGCTTTTGAGTTGCTCCTTTCATTTGCATATACTTCATAGATGGCTTCTAATTTTTGCCATACTTCATGTGCCGACCGAATACCTACAACATGATCAAATTCCAAAGTGGTAAGTGAACAATGTAAAATATTAAGAGCTTTACCATTTAAGGAGATGATTTTCTTCTCTTCATCATTGAGCTTTTGAAGCCTTTTGAGGTGTGTGGTGTATCTTTCATCGGAATGGATTCTCCATTGATGACGGTGTTCCAAATATCGAACCCGCAACCTTGTAAATAGCATTCCATTCTTTCTTTCCAAAATATAAAATTTTTGGAATCAAACCGAGGTGGCTTGGTGGTGGAGGTGCCGGAAAGTTGAGCTTCGTTCATAGCCGACGATCGTTTCTCTTCACTCGCGATGTGAAACGAGCTTGCCAAAGAGTTTGGCTTTGATACCACTTGTAAGTCCAAGCGGCTACGATAATCTAGAGGGGGGGTGAATAGATTATCTCCATCTTTTCGATTTCGCCCTCTTTTTATAATCGAATGCTCAAACACAATAATAAAGGTGCGGAATGTAAACAACACACGTCGATTTAAAGAGGTTCAACCCACTAGGGCCTAATCCTCTACCACCCCAAAGATATCCGGGATGGATTTCGAAAAGAAAAAAAGATTTTATTAATTTACCACAAATTAATACAACACCAACTTACAACAACACCTTGAAGAGCACCACACTCTTCTTCAACATCACCTTTGAGATTACCACAATCTCACTTGAAGATTACCACAATCTCCAACGGCACCTTGTGAAGATTACCACAATCTTCACCCTTGAAGAGCACCACACTCTTCAACACCTCAACAAGAAGATTACCACAATCTTCTTACACCTAACACCTAGATCACCCAAGTGTGTTCTTACCACAAGAACACTCACAAGGATATCTTGTGTTGAATGATTACCCAAATTCAAGATTACAACTCGATAATTGATAATACAATAGAGTGCAAGTGTAATCAAGAATAGCCTAGACCTCAAGAATGTGAAAGTGAATAGCTAGGCAAATTACAACAAGAAATAAGACAATGTAAGAACAAGTGTATTCTTGAGTGTATCTTGTTGTGTTGTAGTTTTCTCTCATTTTGTGTTGCTTCAATTCTTCCTCTATTTATAGAAGATGTCTTGTACATGATAGGCTCCTCTTGGGGACATGAATTCTGTAAAAAATTGCAAGACAATTGAAGAAAAGAGCTGTTAGAAATCAATCCCACAAATTAAGGAAATATGTCTCACTGCACAACGGTTACATTTTTTGTCAAACCTTAAGAAGCGAATTTGGTCCGCGCACAAATAGACGTTTGAAAATGAGAATATAAATTTACACAGGCGGCCGGTCGACGTAGGGTTCGACCGGTCGCCCCGACTTCAACCGGTCGCACAACTTCAAAAAACGGGGCAAATGTTCTGTTCCAATTTTTGCTCCCAGTGTACCGGCCGCCCAAGGGGTCGACGGTCGACGCCACCTTGCCCTATAGGGCGACGGTTGCCTCCGACCATTTTCTCGCAAACATGAAGTTTTCTGTTTTTTCTCAACTTTCGTGTACGGGTTGCCCTATACGGCGACCGGTTGACCTCAAAACAAAAGTGTTGTCCAATTTTATATCGAAAATAGACTTCAAGAAATACTCCAAAAAATAGTGAAAACATTTTAGACCGATCGGGAGTATTAGGACAACATTTAGAAACATAGTTTTGGTGTAAAAAACATTAACAAAAATCATTAAAAGTGTTGTCCAATTTTGTCGAAAATAAAACTTGAAGTTATACTCCTAAAAATATTAAAACCATTTTAAATCATTTAGGAGTATTTGGACAACCTTTAAAACCATTGTTTTGGTATAAAACAAAATCATCAAAATCATGATAAAACCATTTATCAAACAAAGCTTCTATTATCGAAAAAATTGTTCGGCTCAGGATATACGGAAGGTGCGAACATGATGGAGCACCTAAATGTGTATCGGTCTTATAAATCAATCTACCACTATGAAAATATCCTTGATGATGAAGTAATTGCTTTATTGTTGAAGCTCGTTACACGATAGTTGGGACACGCTTGTGGTGTCGGCCGATTAGAATATTATTTAGTCAAAAACCTTAGTTGCCGAAAATGACAAACGGGGAAGGAGCAAGTTTAGAGGTTCTAAAAATAAAGAGTCAAATCCGGGGAGGTCCAAATCCAAGAAGGACTTCAAATTTCATTATTGTGGTGGTCCAAATCACTATGCGAGAGATTGTAGAAAGAAGAAAAAGATCAAAAGAACGGATATAATGAAAACAAGATCGATGACAAAGATACTACCGTCGTTGCGCTTGATGGCAATGTTGTCATCATTTGTGATGATGCTTGTATCGATTCGATGCCAACAAACGTCTTTCAGATTATTGATTCAGAGCTTCATATCATATCACACCTCATCGTGATATGTTCACATCATACACTAGTGATAGCTTTGGCAAAGTCAAAATGGCCAACCATGGTGTGACGGAGGGTCGTTGACATGAGTAACATCATATTGAACACCGATCACGGGGAAGCGTGGCTCGTGCACAAGGATGTCGACATATTCCCGACGTTCACCTAAATATTATTTCCAGCAAGCTTGACGATCTTGGCAATGACAATCACTTTGGTGAAGGAAAATGGAAGCTCACCAAAGGCTCTCTCATTGTCGCTAAAGGACAAAAGTTGAATTCTCTCATGACCACGATGCAAGCGGATTATCCAATTGAAAGGTGAATGTCATTAATAAAAGTTCATCAATCGAAATGTGGCATAAAAGGCTAGGACATCTAGTCGAAGGGTTTGGAAGTTCGACTAGAAATAAACTTCTCCCGAGGTAAACAAGATGCCCCAACAAACTTGTGTTGATTGTTTAATTGGAAAACAATACGAGTTGCTTTTAAGAGTTTTTCACCTTCAAGAAAATCTCATCCACTAGATCGATGCATACTAACTTGTGCTACATTAAATATAGTAGTCTTGGTGGTGCATTATATTTTATTACATTCAATATGATTTCTCTAGAAAAGTCTGGTGCTTTGGTATCTTTAAGAATTTTAAAGGAAGTGTTGAAAAAGAAACATGAAAGAAACTAAAACAAGTTTGTCTTGTGACAATGGTGGTGAATACTAGGGTCTATTTGAGCAACATTGCGGGGATCATGGAATCAAGCTTGAGAAGTGTGTTCCAAAACTCTCAACATAATGGCGTAGCGAAAGGATGAACAAGACAATTTGTGAACGAGTCAAATGTATCTTCAGTCGCATTCCAATCCGCCTAAATCCTTTTGGGGTGAAGCAATGAGGACTGCAGCTTGATCTAATCAACCTTTCTCCATCGCTCCTCTAGGTGGCGACATTCCGGTAGAGTTTGACTGGAAAAGATATATCCTACATTCACTTGCGGTGTTTGGATGCGGGGTTTACGTGCATATTCCAAATAATGAATGATCCAAGCTCGATGACAAGACCAAGTCATGCATCTTCTTAGACTATGGACATGAAGAATTCACTACAAAATGGGACCCGATCCAAGAAGAAAGTTATCGAAGCGGGGATGTTGTATTCTTTGAGGATCGAGACAATTGAAGATGCCAAATGTTGAGAAATCAATCAAACTAATATGTTCATGATGATGTAGATCCGCTTTCTTCTCCTAGAAATCGAGTACGGGGAGGTGTGCAAGAGCAACACCATGATGCAACCGGTGATATCCTCTAGTTCCACCACTAGAAGATGCGATTAGAAGGTCCACCGAGACAAAGATGTCCTTTTACCGATATAGCCCACATGAGTATGTAATTCTCACGACGAGGGAGAACCACAAAGTTTTGTAGAGGCCATATCACATGATCGAAGGATATGTGGATGGAAACCATGAAAGAAGAGATGAACTCTTTGCGGAAAATCACACCTATGACTTGGTGAAGCTACAAAGGTAAGCATACTCTAAAAAAATGGGTGTATAGGTTGAAGATCAAGAACAAAGCTTACAACCAAGGTATAAAGCTAGACCGGTTGTGAAGGGTTTCGATCGAGAAGATGGGTGTTGATTTTGAAGAAATTTTCTCACCAAAGGGTGAAGATGTCTGAATCGGAGTTGTTCTAGGGATAGGCTGCCTTGGCCCCGGAGATCGAACAACTTGATGTGAAGACCGTATTTCTTCATGGAGATTTGAATGAAGAAATCTATATGGAGCAACCGAAAGGGTTCAAAGTCAAAGGTAAGGAGAACTTGGTATGCAAGTTGAAGAAGAGCTTGTACACTTAAAACAAGCTCCAAGATAATGGTACAAGAAGTTTGACTCCTTCATGACCGACCATGACTACAACAGACCGTTCAATCACTCGTGTATTCTTTAAAAAATTCAGTGATAATGATTTTATCATACTATTATTGTATGTGGATGACATGTTGACAGTCATGATGCCAACAAGATTGAGAAGTAGAAGAAAGAACTTGGCAAGTCTTTTCGATGAAAGACTTAAAGATCGGCTAAACAAATTCTTGGGATAAAAATCTCAAGAGACAGGGCAAGCTAAGCTCGGCTATCTCAAGAAAAGTACATCGAGAAAGTTCTTGAGAGATTCAACATGAGCAAGTCAAAACCAACAAGACCCTACTTGGGGTCACTTCAAACTTAGCGCAATGCAATGTCCCACAAGTGAGAAAGATAAGGCGGAAATGCAAAAGGTACCATATGCTTCTGCTTGGCGGTTTGATGTATGTTATGGTATGTACTAGACCTCGATATTGCTCATGCGATTGGTGTTGTTAGCCATTTCTCTCTAATCTAGGAAAGATCATTGGTCCATGCAAAGATGAAATGGATATTGAGGTACTTGAGAGGTACTTCTAAATATTGTCTAAGATTTGGTGATGGCGAAACTGTACTAGATGGATTCACAGATGCAAATATAGTCGGTGATGTTGATTCTAGGAAATCCACATCTAGATACCTGATAAGATTCGCAAGGAGCTATATCTTGGCAATCGAGACTTCAAAAATGCATGGCATTATCCATAATCAAGCCGAATACATTGTTGTACCCAAAGCTTGCAAGGAGATGTTGTGGTTGAAGAAGTTTCTGCAAGAATTAGACTTGAAGCAGAAAAATACACGCTCTCTTTGTGATAGTCGAGTGCAATCCACTTGAGTAAGAATTCTTCTTTCCACTCAAGGTCAAAACACATTGATGTAAGATACCTTTGGATTTGGGAAGTACTTGATGAAAAGTTGATGTAACTTGATAAAGTCCACACCGATGGAAATGGTGCGGATATCTTGTGAAGTCTTTACCAAGAGATAAATTTGAAGCTTGCAGAAGTAAAGTAGGTTTGATTGATTCCCCATGAGGTGGAGGGGAGAATTGTTAGTGCACCTCATTGCGTAAAATGGGGGCTAAAGTTTGTGGGCTATATCCCACAATATTTGACCAAAGAAATTTGGCCTCAAAAAGTGGCAAAAATGTTGAAATCTTTTTGTTGCATTTTGGCAACATTATTTGTCCTCACTTATAAATAGGTTGATCCAGGAGGAGAAACAAATACATCAAAAATCGCAATTAGCAATTCTTTGAGAAAGAGAGAAAAATTGAGAGTAGAAAGATTTCTATAAGTGTGTATTTTGAGTGAAGAAAAAGAGAGAAAATTAGTAGTAATTTTTCATTCTCACCCAAAATAGCATTCCTATTTTCTCGGGTATTCCAAGTTGAGTAACTTGAGATAATTTGTGTATCCCTATTTTTTAAGGAGAAATTTTGTAAGCTACTATACATTTATTGGAGGATTTATCCTGGACTACGGTCTCGTGATTTTTCCCAATTTGGGTTTTCCACATAAATATTCTTGTGTCCTATTTTTATCGTCTTGCACAAGTATTTGGTATTCTTGGTTTGGTTCTCATTTTTAATCAAGCTAGTTGGGAAAATATTTTACTATTTCCGTTGTGTCGGTGTCATTTATTTTGACACTCTTTCCCAACACCTTCATCAACCTTCATCTTCTCCATGTATAAATACATCATTAAGTAATGAATAAACCAAGTTAGCTTCATTTATCTTATATCATGTTTGTTCGGAAGATTAACTTGGATGGAAAAAGGTTTTATGGAACTCAAAAATAAAATTAAAGAGTGCCACTTAAATGGACAAAAATTATCAATAAAATATAAGGTGTCGTTTTAACTTCAAAATCATAATACTTGAAATCTTGATATCCCACATATGTTTATAGTTAACTTTATCAAATATATACGAAAGTAACGAAACCAAAAGGATTTTTCATAAATTTTCAAGCATAATACTATGCAATAATGTTAAGTAAATCATATACAACAAATTACATTTACTAATTAACATGAAGGTGATTCAACATTGTATTTTTGTTTATCCAAATAAATTTGATTACCTATGAGTTCTACATTAACATGAAATGATTTCTCATTTAATATTTTATCCAAGTTAATTGCATGAGAAAATACTCAAAATTTTGTTCTCCTAACTCGGGCGTTATTCAAATGAATCAGTAGTTTAAAAAAAAGACGCAAACAAGTCCCCATTTATTGAAAAATATTACAATTAATATACCTTTATCGGTATAAGTACTACAAAGTACCGATTTGACTTTAAAATTGCGGAATTTAGCTCCTATAATCATGATTAACACGAGAAAGATTCAATATTTTACGATGTTTATAAATGATGCTCTCAATCATGTATTTTAAAATTCAATGTATTGAAAATCTCCGTCTAATCCCAATTAGTCATTTCTGGCGATAGACCCCATTGTCCGTCTACGTTATTCAATAAGCTCCCACCTTACCCCACCCAGATATATAATATCTAACCCCGCCTTGACTTGGCTAGGTGCTAAGTGTAGAAAAATAAGAAATATATTTCTAGTACAGTTTATATGAAAATGAAATTACAAATTACGAACAATAATCAAAATTTGTAATAAACTAAATCACATAAGCACAATATAAAATTAATTTGAATTGTGTGTTGAATACACTATCCTTAAAACAGAGATTTTGAGAACCGGGATTACATGAATTCCGGTGAACTAAAAGTTATGCTTGGAAATCACCACCAAAATGCAACTCGAAGCCAAGGAACACAAGAGCAATATGCAATGAATTTTGTTATGCAAATGTAGGAGTTGTGTTGTGTGTAGATTGTGAAAATTGGACCACCTTTTATAGGCTTCAAGATCAACTCATATTAACTCCCCACTACCCCATGACCATGACCAAGGAGTTTCAAGTGGCATTACCCCATGACTTGGAGTATTGAGTTGGGAGTTTTAGGTGTTACAAAATTAAACACCATTGTAGTTAAATATTTTTTCATTATTGAAGAAATATGTCCAATAAATTATGACAATAGCACAATTTCCATTCAATTTTCCAATACTAAGCCTCATCTGTAAAAGACCCAAACACATTTTGGAACACTAGTTTTTTTTTTTAAATAAACATTCATTACGAATAATGAGAAGTACAAATATCATCTAAGTAGGCTACCACAAAAGTTGGTGGCTCTACCCAAATTGATGAGAATCCATGGACTAATGATCCGGATGGCGGTGCGCTTGGTCCGATGACGAGGCTCGAAAAAAGAAGTTCAAGCACGCGCTCAACGGGTTGATTCAAGTCATGCGAGAATGAGACCGAGAGTGCACTGCCGGCGGAGGAAGAAGTTCGGGTGGTCCAAATGATTAGTATCCTCAACGATCCGAGTCCACCTTCGTTTGAGCAAGTGAAGGATGCCAAGAATACGAGTCACCTTGGTCTTGAAGAAATTGTAATCAAGTTCTCATTAGTATCTTGTATTCGTCTATTTTAGTTAGTTGTAATTTTCATTATGTTTAAGTCGTTTTGATGTTTAGAGGCCAAGTAAACCTTTAGGGCTGCGTCTTTAAGTTGTTATTTCGAGTTTGGGTTGAGCAGGATCAAATTCGAGGGCGAAGTTGCGAGGAAATGTTCGCTCACGCACGACCTAGATGCACGCCCGTGCGTTGAAGCACGACTCAGAGCACGCCCGTGTGATGTTGTACGTTGTGGGAGCTTTTCGGCGATGACACATGGACCAACACACGGCCCATGCGTGTGCCCATGCGTGGCATTGACTTGACGCATGGACCGTCGTGTGCCCATGCATCGATCGAAATTTGAGTTTTGTTCTATTTTCATTTTCTTTTCAGTCTTAAGTTATTTCCTAATAGGTTTAGGGTCTTGGAACCCTTATAAGGATGAACACTTATTGTTTTTCAAAAGCTTATCAATTGAATTAAGTTTTTACTCTCAAATTGAGTGTTTTCTCCAAGTGCTTCA
The DNA here is from genome assembly GCA_016081115.2 of Rehmannia glutinosa. NCBI lineage: Eukaryota > Viridiplantae > Streptophyta > Magnoliopsida > Lamiales > Orobanchaceae > Rehmannia > Rehmannia glutinosa. The sequence continues at coordinate 39,288 of JABTTQ020001703.1, read as the reverse complement.
AGATTTACATTTCTTGTTGCAATTATTGACTTATTAGAAAATAATCCATAATTTCTTGTGGTGTCTTCGATACCGGGTTCTTGCTTTGCTAAGCAACGGGTCGAGGTTTCCACCGATCTTTAACCGAACTAGTGAAGATCTTGGATTAACAACATATTGTTGTTGGGTCGTATGCACGATTGTTGTTGCGGTTCACATCACAAATATAAGGACTAGTATAAGAAATTGATGCTCTAGCTATATAGAGCGGGCAACCATATTCACTTGTCTTTTGATATGTTGAACCCGAGTTCGTGTGTGCATTATTCCAAACTTTCGAGTTCCTTTGCTTCCACAAAATCATGACATTCGATCGTAAGCAATTGGTCAGAATCTCTGTCATTAAAGAGAAGAACCATTCTACGAAGGATTCAAATTCTATCCGCAATCCGATTTACTATCACCAATAATTTTCCTTCCCTCCATCATTCGATTGGGTTACATACAATGTAGGCATGCCTATTTTCCGGATGTTGCTCAAAGAAAACACAAGTTTGTAAAACATTCACCCCTTTCTTACCCAAATTTGTTCTTGTTGGAAGACACCCTCTACAAGCTCGCCACAAAAAAATTCACCTTGATGGAATTTTCATTTTCCGTGATTTTATTTCAATCACCTTAGCATCCAAGTTGGTCATCAATGATATCTTCCACCAATTTCTTATAGCTTGATTTAACCGTATATACTCCAGTCTTTGAGTAATGTCATACCATCTTATCATCTCTTCCCTGGACAACACAAAGGTAGCTTCAAAATTTGTTCTTGATCACGATCGTAAAAATATTCTTCAATGATATTGAGTCCCATTCATATATTCCTGGAATAAAAAGATCGAAACTTTCAAATCCTCCATACCCGCAATATGAGGTGTGTGTATCTTGAAATCACTGGATCACGTAGCCAAAGGAGTATTCCACACACTAGTAGAATTTCCATTTCCAATTCTCCATCGCATCCCCATCCTAATCACTTGTCGCGAATTCTAGATACTATGCCATGTGAAACTCAGATTATTACCAAGATCCGAGGAGTTAAGAAAGTCCCCATGTGGGAAATATTTAACTTTGAGAATCTTACATATTAGAGCATCCGGGGTCGAATATGTTTTCCAACCAATTTTCGCCAATATTGCTAGGTTGAAGAAATGGAATTCCCTGAACCAAGTCCTCCAGCCTTCTTTCGATGCACATAATTAATTCCAATTAAGCCAATTAATCCCTCGAACACCATCCTTCCTCGAACCGCACCAAATCATTCTTTGTAGTTCATCTCCAAGTGAAACTGGCAAAGAAGAATGCACTCATACAATAAGATGGAAAAGCTTGGGCAAAGACTTAATGATCACACTTTTTCCATCTTTAGAAAATGGTTTATTCCTCTATTTCTCGCAAATGCGACCATAAATTATGACGGATATACCCAAAGATTCCCATTTTTGTTTCCCTATAAGGGAAGGAAGTCCAAGATATTTCCCTGTTGCTCCCGTTGTTGAACACCCAAATTGCTTCACCACCTTCTGCGCAAACTATTATGCACATTCGAGCTAAAAGTGACGCGTTTGATTTTTGCAAGTTAATAGCCTGACCAGAAACAAGCTCATATTGATGTAAAATTTGTTTCACTTGTTGCGCCTCATCCTTATTTGATGAAAAGAATAGGTAGCTTTCATCAAAAATAATAGATGGGATATAGAAGGATCCCCTCGACAAATTTTTATACCATGTATTCTTCCCGCCTCTTCTACTTGTCAAAGCATACTAGTTAAACCTTCAAAGACACAAGCTAAAAAGATACGGGGATAAAGGATCCCCTTGGCGAAGTCCCCTGTTTTGGTATAATTGGGTCGATCACATTGTCATTAACCACAATTGAGTATGATACCGACATAACACATAGCATAAGTATTTCCATCCATTAGGAATGAAATCCCAATTTTAGTAGGATCAGTTCCAAATAATCCCAATCAACTCTATCATATGCCTTGCTTATATCGATTTTTAGCGCTGCCACTCCTTTCTTGCCTTTGGTTTTCTGCTTCATATGATGTAGAATCTCAAAAGCTACCAAGACGTTGTCAAGAATTGATCTCCCCTGGACGAATACTGTTTATGTATCAGATAACCTGCGGTAAGACACTCCTCATTCTATTTGCAAGCACTTTGGATATAATTCGATACAAAACATTGCATAAGGAGATTGTCCTCAAGTCTTTCATATTCTTCGATTCTGACATTTAGAAATGAGAATAATATTAGTATCCATAAGGCCAGTGGGAAACTGAAGATGCTCAAGACACAATGTTCCAGCCCGAAATATGGACTCACCAATTAAGCTCCAAAATATTTGGTAGAATGGGGGTTGAATCTGTCTGGGCCCGATAACTTATCTGGATGCATTGCATCAATGGCTTCTTAAATTCTTCGATAGAGAATGGCCTGAGAAGGAATTGGTTTTGTTATGCTGTTACTTTCATCTGTACCCATTCCACTGTTGCATCCTGACCTTTATCTCTTACTGAGAATAGCTCCTGAATAGTTTAAAGCTATATTTCCAATGGCCTCCTTAGCTTCATGCCAATCACCATTATTATCCTGCTTCTTGAGTATTTTATTATTCTCCATTCGAGTATTGGTTGCCGCATGAAAAGCTCTTGTATTTGAATCCCCATCTCGAAGTTAGAAAATCTTTCCTCTTTGTTGCCAATGTGCTTGCTCCTTAAGCAATAAATTAGCATACTTCGCCTTAGCTTCCTTATACCGATGAACAGATACAGAGTCTTCAAACTTCCTCAAAAATTTCATTTCCTTTTAACAATCACTCAGCTCTTTTTTTAAAAATATTACATTTAGTTCTTCCCCATCTCATGAGATAAGATGAACAAGCTTGCAACCGCTCAGTAATATTCTTGTTTGAGTTTAGATCAGAATTTCATGCCTCATATACGATATCCTTTAAATCTGGCTCCATAAACCATTTATTCTCGAATCTAAAAGGTTGATATATACTAACCTCGTAGAAGGAGGTATAGATTGAAGCAGAATTGGAGAGTGATCCGAGATAGACGCTCAACCTTAATCTGACCTCTGGGAACATGATAACCAGCTTGAAAAAACCAGCTTGAACAAACTAGAGCTCTATCTAGTCTTTCTTCTACATAATTGCACCCAAACAGACTTATTGCACCCAGGCCCAAAATGTAATTAAATCGGCCCAAAATAATTAGGCGCCTTTAATTATTGTGGGCTTGACGAGTAGATGAATTATAAGGAACAAGGTTAAAAAAGGTTTGTTTGGTTTCTTGATCTTCTTCTCCAAAACCCCATTTAAACCCTTTCCTCATTCTATTTCTGAATTTTGAATCTTCAAATGATCACTTTTGCAGTGGCTTCACCAGCAGCTATCAATTCTGGGATTTGGTTCCGTAGCCACAGAGGATCATTTCCCTCTGACTTTTCTTCAGCTTCTAGAAAGTTCTTCCCATTAACGGCCACCTTTTATCCGATCGAAAAGGTGATTGCCCTCTTCCTTTTTTTTTTTTTTTAAATGTTTTCTGTTAAAATTGCGCTCGGGGTGTAACCCATGGAAAAATATGCTGCTTGAATTGGTTGTGTTTCAATTCTTCATTACTTTTTATTTTGTTGTGTTGTCTAAATGGCTTAAAGTTATGTATTACTGATTCAATTTTCTTTGTTTGATTTATATCAACTTATGAATCATCATAAAGGTTGAATCCCCAATAATCTGAACAAGGGATGTTAAAAATAATTAATCCTAACTCATAATCTGTTGCGTTGTTAAATGTATAAAGGCTCAGTAGCAATAAGAGTGCAAAGATGTGATCATTTAGTATCATAAATTGTATATGTGTTCTTAATTCAGTTATTGTTGTTAATTCGGTTATTTATACAACATACTATTTTATCACATAAATCTGTGCGTATAAGATGGTACTTGCCTAAAAAAAAGACGATCCTCTGCTTCTAGATGGAAAAATTTGTTTGTTTTTTTTGTCCGGCAGGGTGGAAATTCGTCTTGTTAGTGCCAAGTCTCTTTGTGGTAGTAAACTATATTGAAGAAAGTCACAAGTCTTTTTGAATTTTCTCAATTATGCAGATTACAGAATGCCAGATAGCAATATGAAATTGTTGGGAAAGAGTGCCAAAATAAATGACACCGCACAAAATGGAATAGTAAAATCTTTTCCCACCTAAATTTGGATAAAAATGGGAACCAAACCAAGAATAATAGTGCAAGACGATAAAAATAGGACACAAGAATTTTTACGTGGAAAACCCAAATTGGGAAAACCACGAGACCGTAGTCCGGATAAATCCTCCACTAAATGTATAGTAGGCTTACAAAATTTCTCCCTAAATATAGGGATAAACAAAATATCTCAAGTTGCTCAACTTGGAATACCCGAAAAATAGGAATCTTATTTTGGGTGAGAATGAAAAATTACTACTAATTTTTCTCCCTTTTTCTTCACTCAAAACACACTTATAGAAATCTCTCTACTCTCTATTTTCTCTTCTCCCCAATTGCTAAAATGCTAATTGCTTGGTGTGTTTATTTCTTTGCATGAGCATGCCTATTTATAGGCAAAGGATGAAGGATGATGCCAAATACAAGCATCCTTGTTTCAAACAATTCGGTGCCGAAATTTTGACAAGAATTGAATGATAATTTTGTCATAATTTCACACCACCTTTGTCAAAAGAAGTTTGCTGCTTTCCATAGTCAAAAATTGTAGGTAGGCCACATGTGTTGAACTTGAAAGCAACTCCAACAGAAATTGCTAAACCAGATAGTGTCTGTGTACTCTCGCTCTGTTAATTGATGCCTTATCTATTCGAAAACTGCTTAAAGCACTCAAACGTAAACTATGGTTCCAATAATCTGAAACATTACCAGTTTAGCAGATTAAGTGTTCTTTTCATTTTATATTTGTGCTTCATTGTGCATTTTCTGAAAAAATACTACTTTTATTCATATCCTTCTAACTAGTTGTGTGAAGTACTTATTTTCTCGAAACCCTATTTTTTAAGAGTTTGGGCCGTTTGGCTTATCCGTTGCTTGACATGAATATTCAAATGCATTTGTCCTACTTGGTATCAGACTCCTACTTGATTCTTATACTGACTGAGGCTGAGCGACATAATGTAAATCAACTGATCAAATGAAAATAAGGAACAAGCTAGGGGAAACGTTCTGAGGCAACAAGTTCAACAATATTTTATTTGATCTGAAGATCTTTTAACATGGATGATAAGATTGCAGTACTAGATTGAAAATTTTGAGAATTACTAATATATAGGGAGTGTTTGCAAAACCTTCTACTTGTAGAAGAAGTGATTTATTGTAGCAGAAGTAAAGTAGTTGAGAATCCTAGATCGTATTGTTTGCAAATAGAATCGGAAGTCGGCATGTGTTTGGTGAAAAATATTAAAAAATGCTTATTTGTTTGTAAAAGTCAAACCATAAGTAGAATCGTAAAACCCCGCTTTTATATTCGACCAAATAAAGCGAATAGGAAGCAAAGTTGACATTTGCAAACACTAAAAAGTGATTTTTTCCAACCAAAAGCTGAGAAACACTTTTTTTAGTGATTGCAAACACTCCCGTAAGTCCTAGGTCCTATACAAATTCTTGGTACGATAGTCTATAATATACTAAGATATCTTGGCACTGGCTTGTACTCGAGAAACAAAATCATTGTTACTCTACGGCTTTAGTCTTTGAGATTCAATACTTGAATTTTTCGCCTATCTAGGGAAGCGAAGCACATTCTGTTGTCTTGTTTATAACTTTTAAAGATCCATTATTATTTATTGACTACTATTTTCTACTGCTATTTTGGTGTCGCAATTTGAAAAAGAATTTTTGAGAAGAAAACTGGTACAGAAACCAAGAGGTGAACTTCCTTTGTATCTCTAGGATCTACCCCATTTTCCTCTCCAGGAGATATATGAAACGGGTTATTAACTGTCTACCCCATGGAAAATATGATATAAAATATATAACTTCGTTATTGTCAGGTAGGAAGTCAGAAACAAAAACAATAATAAGTATGATTTACTTAAAAAAAAATAGTTGTTACCCATGTCATATTTTCTGCTTCAAGATTTTGACGCAGGAAGAATTTATGTTTCTTCGATTTTTCTTCAATTAAAAAATGAAATTTGAAAGAGGTTTACATTGCTATCTAATACTTTCTTTACTTATTGACTTTAGGAAATAGTTCGAAGCTTCGAACTCTTGAATTTCACAATCTCGGTAGAGTTTCGGTGCAACCTGTGTTCTCAAAGGTTGAAAGTAACAGTGAAGTTGATGTAAGGACAATAGATTTAAAGAACAGTGATTCTCGGTGCATCTTTTGTTGCAAAGACATCAAGAAAGGACAAAAATCCCATTAGGCTCAGCAGTAATGCAGCCCAGAGCAACATTCCAGACGATATTCTTCCGGTTATTAAATATCCGCTTGGCACCGAGTATGCAATAAAGGCAATGTTAGAATGTAACACTTTGGTATTTGTTGTTGACAAGTGTGCTGATAAGAAGAATATCAAAGACAGTGTTGAGAAGATGTTTAAGATAAGGGCTAAGAAAGTGAATACCGTGATCACGCCCGATGGTACCAAGAAGGCTTATGTTATGCTGGCATCGGATTGTAGTGTCTTGGATGTGGCAAAGAGGATCAATATCTTGTGAAATTACAAAACCAACCCTTAAGTTTTAGTCTAATTAATAAAAATCCAGTTATCTTTCAAATTACAAATATGCCATTTGACGGTTGTTTCTATTTTATAAATTGCTCCTATTGAGGGGAGTATTAGTAATTTTGTAAGATAACTGGAGTTTTTGTAATTAGGTAAACAAGGCAGGTTTTGTAATTTACCTTTTGAGGAAACTACGAAGGTAACTGATTGTTGTGACCTTGCAGACTTACAGGTAATGTCGTTCGTCTGATTTTAGCAGGTATTGTACCCATAGGCATACAGTGTTTGTTCATGCTTAATCTCGAATGTGCATATGTTTGTATCAGGCCTTTTATAATTTGTACTGGAATAGGATATTTAAAGAAGGCATGTGTATCGTATTTGAGTTTATACCAGTGAGAAGTTGCTAGCCCTCATACGTTCATTTTAGGCTCTTTTGTCGGTTGAAATGTATACGAGTCGATTGGTTCGTATGAATTTTAGTTACATGATCTAAGTGTGCTATCGAAATCTTGTGAAACAGCCACTGATTTTGTAATGTATGGTCAAAATTCTATAAGATTGCATCTGGTGTTGAGAATGTAGTAACATACTAAAGGGATAATTACTGAAACCTACCCCTCAGGTTTTGTTTAATTACAAAAAGAAACTACTCTTATATATCAATATTGCAAAAAGGGGTAATTACAAAAAGTATCCTTGAGGTTTGACCTAATTAACAAAAAAATCTAACTAATTTTTAAAATTACAAAAAAATACCCCGAGGTTTGATTTAGTGTTAAATTTAAGGGGCTAGTTGTAATGTTTTAATAAATGTGAGGGGATATTTTGAACATTGTTTCAACTATCAAATATGTTTCTTTTAATAAATTTTCGGTGAAAAAATAAATTTTATCATCGTTAAATAATTTTCCCTTTTTTCCTTTGGCTTTTGCGTTCCTTTTTTCCTTTCGGCTCTGCGCTCTCTTTCTTCGTTTCGGCCGATTAGCGATACTAGTTCACTTTGTGGCCTCCGTCGCTAAGTCCGTCACTCGCACCATCGTCGCAAAGTGTGTCGGCACCTCTGTTTTTCACTCGTCGTCGTTTTGCTTTCCACCATTGAAGTTGTAGGTAATAGGGTTTGCTAATTTATAATTTTTTTTTGGCCCTGTGTGTAAATTTTTTGGGGGATTTATATGTATGTGGAGTGAAGTTACATTTTATTGTCTATTCACGTTGAGTAGTGGTTAAATTTTTTTGCCCTAACGTGATTTTATTTTTGGGTGGATTTTTGCCTCAACATGATGATGTCATATTTGTACGCGATATATACACAAGCTTAATAAAAGTACATGATAAAATACTGAATAAATAGAGAATATCAATTGCCACAAAAGACCGTTAATCCTTAAAATTAGTTGGCAAATTCTTATTTATAAAATTAATAAATAAATAAACAATCATTGCCTTTATCTCACCAAATTAAATAGTCCTTTCTTGAACCGAACTTGCGACACGTTGAGATTCGAGGGAGAGAGACATTACACATGCAATATGCTTTTCATATGAAAAAATGTGAATCTTCTTAGGATTCTCTCCACATTTTTGTACCACGAAAAAGTCCACTTTATAACTTGAAACAGAAGAAAGGAAGAGACATTGATTGTCACAAAATCTTTGAATAAAAAGAGTGAAAAAAAGCAATACAAAATAGTTGTAATCAATGCCAGCTGTAAAGAAAAAAATTAAAGATATGTAAATGTGTAGTTGTCAAGACCTAATCTCCTAGCCCCAAACACGGACGGACAGCCAAACAACATTTGCACATTTTGCATAATTGCAGATTTAATTATTTATCATAATACCAACTTAGTGATGATGATTTTCTTTTTTTTTGACCGAATATTATACCAGAATGTTTGATTTCATAAAGAATTAATAGGAAACTGATTCGATATATCGGACAGATGTTTATATATGATGCGGTCCTTGTACTGAATTTTAATCTAATGTGTTTTTCCTATTATAAATCATAATTGTACATATATTTCCAAAATATCTACTTGATATTGGTTGCATACACATGATATGATGAAATATTTGCCACGATATGAAATTGATAGATTTAATGATCCCATATATAATGTTATCAAATATTGTAATAATTCGAGCTTAGTAGTATGTTGTATTGTGTGATATAGTAAATTAATTTAATGGTCAATGATGATGATGTGACATAGGATAGCCGAGATGGCAATGTGGCGGGTCGGGTGGGTTTGGGTCCTTGGGGCGGGATGGGTCGACCCGCCATGGGTCGCGGGTCGGTCGGCTAGGTTCCGGACCGCCGTGTCTTGAACGGGGCAAGACAAGTCGACTGTCACTCGCCTTTTAAATTAAATTAAAAAAAAAAATAAATTTAAAAATATACATTTATAAAATATTATTTATAAAATTTATTATTATCAAATTATAAATATTAAATATAATATAAGTGTACATAAAAAATTATATTATAATATATATTATATATGCAAAATATATATTAAGATATATTATTAAACTAAAAATTCTAGGTAGGACGGGGCGGGCGGTACCACTGAGCGAAAGTGAGACCCGGACCCGCCCGCGACCCAAACGGGCGGGCTAGGGCGAGCACCCGATCGGTCAAAAATGTCATCCTTAGGGATGGCAAGCATTTGCCCAAAAAGTATTGTTCGTTTGACCGGTTTCACGTTTTGTAAGGGCGGGAGCAATCGGATTCCATCATACGACATCAAACTAACGTGGCACAATTAGATGATGAGTAGGTCTCTTGTAAGACCTGCCTTACGGATCCTACCCGCACCCGCCGCTAAGCGCCCATCCATCTACCAAGACTCCAACCCAATCCTACTCGCGACCGCCCCGCTAGCGCCCCAACCCACCGCGGCGCCCGGCCAATCCTACCCACCCTGACCCCACTAAAAAAAAAAAAAAAAAAAAAAGAATCCGCTACAAATGCGTTTGCACTTGTGGGGATTGAACCCACGAGCCTATGGGGACATAAAGTAGTGTTCTACCACTACACATTAATGCTTATATATTATGCAATTTCAATATAACAATGTATATAAACACATTTATAAATACGCATGGTAATTAAAAAAAAATTAAAAATGCCTATAAATGTAAACGCTAAGATCGAAACCCAAGTCTATTAAAAAACATGATATATTATCTCAACAAATGGATACTTATAAAAGTGTTATTTTAACTACATCATATATATTTTTTATTTTTCTCTTTTTTTTGTTCCTAGTTTGTATCGTATTAAGAAATCGATATTTTATCTCAACAAAAGGATACTTTTACTTATAAAAGTGTTACTTTAACTATATCATATTTATTTTTTATTTTTTCTTCTTTCCTTCATTTCTAATTTGTGACTATATTAAAAAACATGATACTTTATCTCAAAAAATAGATACTTTAACGTATAAAAGTGTTACTTTAACTCTATTATATATATATATTTATATATATATATTGTAATATATTCATAATTTGTGATTATATTAAAAATATGTCACTTTATCTCAAAAAATAAATACTTTTACTTATAAAAATATTACTTTAACTCTATGATATTTATTATTCATCATTCTTTGTATTTATTATTAAAAAAATATAATACTTTATTTAAAAACTGATATTTTTACTCTTAAAACATAATATTTTGACTCAAAAAATATATATTTTTACTCATAAAGGTGTTATTTTAACTCGATATATTTATTTGTCCTTCAATGTAATGTAATCATAATCTGTGGCTATATTAAAAAAATATGATACTTTATCTAAAATAACCGATACTTTTTCTCATAAAACTGTTACTTTTTAATCGAGGAAGAAAAACAAACTTTGTTATATATATTTTTATTGTAATATATTCATAATTTGTGACTATATTAAAAAAATATGTTACTTTATCTCAAAAAACAAATACTTTTACTTATAAAAGTATTACTTTAACTCTATCATATTTATTATTCATCTTTCTTTGTATTTATTATTAAAAAATATAATACTTTATTTATAAAACAGTTATTTTTACTCTTAAAACATGATATTTTGCCTCAAAAAATATATATTTTTACTTATAAATGTGTTATTTTAACTCTAATATATTTATTTTTCTTTCAATGTAATGTAATCATAATTTGTGCTTTATATTAAAAATATGATACTTTATCTAAAATAACTTATACTTTTTCTCGAAAAATTGTTACTTTTAACAAGGAAGAAAAATAGAAAAACAAAAAAAAAACCAAAAAGGTGGCATTGACCGCGGACTGGTCAACAGGATCCGCGAGGACCAGGTCCGCGGGTCGATGGGATCCGTCTTACGGTTGAGACCCGTAAGACGGTCCTATATGTGTTTTTGCCTTAAATGATAAGTGTTCGCCAAAAAGATTTGGTTTTCTTTGGCTTATTTAATGTGGGATGAATCTCTTTCCAACAGAATATTCCTCATTTAATCAATTGATTATCCAAAATTATTGCATTAGTCGTGATTTATTGTATATACATTTAGTTTACCGGCTTTTTGACCATGCATTATATATGTGCATTGGGTCGTCTTTTTTTTTCCCTCTCTTTTTAATAGCATATAACCTTGTCTCAAACAAACAACAAAAAGAAAAAAAAAACAGCATATAAACTTTTTTTTTTTTTTTTATGGAAAAACTAACATATAAACTTAAGTTGGCTATATATAGTGTTATTTGAAAGGATGTAAACCATTTGTCTTCGTTTTGCATGTATGTCTTTGAATTGATACAAGAATAAAAAATATACAAATTCTTAATGCAAGAATAGTAATGAAAATTGGTGGCCAAAGTAACACTTTTACGGAAAAAATTAATAAATGAAATATTATTTGAAGGTTTTTTTGTTCCTTAGTGCGTTTGTCCCCGCCTTGTTCTCAAACCAAGAATAAAGTTTAATTACCCTTTACAATTCAATACTCCCTCCTATTCAAAATAAGTGTCTTTTTAAAAAAAACACACATATTAAAAATTGTGTTAAAATACCAAATATACCCTTAATTAATAATAAATGCTACTTTGGAACAAACAAATTTAGGTATTAGTGTTAGTTGGAAAATAATATATTTAAGGGTACTTTGTGAAATCTCTCTCACCAACCTTGAAATGTGAGGACATTCTTTGAAAAAAATTCATGTACCAAAAAGGACACTTATTGTAAATATGAGAGAGTAATACATATATATAGGGATGAACCGAGAGGGGTTGTACTGTACGGCCATCGCCTCCCTCAAATTTTTATGTTATGTAGTATATATATGATCAATATATTATATATTTATATATAAAAGTTATTAATCTTCCCAAAATATTTCCAATCTCGCCACCCTCTCGCTTCCCCTTCCCCTCAATATTACCGTTTCTGCGTCCGTCCCAAGTTAGCATATATAATGGACAAGGAAACAAGACGAAAAATAATATATTAAAACAATTATTAGAAATGGATGATGCATAAGAATCAATTACCATTTACTATCGTTTATGCTCAAACTATATTGGTAGAGGGACCAATCGGATGATGTACGTAGGGGAGTAATAGTTGCACCTCCAAATAAAAAAAGCCTTTGCTCAGTTGCCCACTAATATAGAAGCCATTGACAATTTATTTATATTAATAACAGTACTAATAATTATATTATAATACTAATGAAAATGGAATGACGTACGTGTGAATATATTTTCTTCGTATTTTCCTCTTGACAATTAATTAACATATATATATTCATTCATAATCAATTTAATTAATTATTCCAAAAGAGTAAAGTTGCAATCTTATGCGTAATTGATCCAAAGCCAATCAAGTTTGATAAATTTTTTAAAAAAAGGTAGGTTTGATACTTGATATCACAAAGCATCATATTCCCCTTCTCTAATTGACTCTTTTAAATGCCCAATTACATTATGGTTTTTATATAAAAAAAATTACTCCGTTTCTTTTTCTTTGGATGTGGACTGTGATTATCATAAAGAATGGAGACTGATGACTGATTTATATAATGCATATTAGTAATTGATGTTGGATAGGCATCTGTAATATACACAGCGACAATGAATCAATCCTATATAAACATATATATTAGAGACTTTATTTGTTTTAACATCGAATAAGAAACAGATTCTGAGGTCTACAAATCATTAACCTATAGGTCCTATACAAATCTAATACAAATTTTAATGAGAATTTCGATAAATGCCCATCCACCTCCACCTACATCGGGTATTAATGAAAATGCCCCAAAATTATTAAAACTTAATTTATGCCCTTATACCTTACTGCACAATTGCATGGGGATATTTTGAAAATTAATAAAAAATTAGAGCACTCATTTGGGACCAAAATTGCATCATCATAGAACTTACTATACAAAATTTGCGAAAACAAATACATACGAAACCAAAATTGCAAAGAATACAACTTAATTACATGATGAAAATGCTATTCCCTTATAGTTACTGAGACAAATTTTATAATTAAGCCTCAATATATACCGCTAATTAATACATGTTTAAGTGTATAAAGTATTGATTTAAACAAAAATAAATTTAATGTCATTTAAAATAGAGGATGCCACTTGATATTAATGGGAAAAATTCCGCTAATATATAGCCTAAATTGTGATTTAATTATGTGGCGGTGTTATATGAGATTATCTCATGCACTTAATTTATGAGACTAATGTTATAAAACACAAAAAGTATGAGTTTTTATGGGTTGAGTTTGCATAAAAATTGTATTGAGATATGTAATAAGATTTGTCTTATGAACTATATATGTCCAGTGAGACCGTTTCATACTAATTTTTGTCTTTAATTATTATTATTCACCAATGCACGTAAAAGCACCCAAATCCATCCATGAGAGCAATGGGTGGAGTGGTCCATGCACAGGGACGGACACTGTGGTGGTGGCAACCGTCCCTTATCTTCAAGCGATTGAACACTATAATATATTATTTAATAAATTAATATAATATATATAAATATAAACAAAAATATCTTTCTCCCCCAAATTTCCAAGTAATTTAGTTATAAAAATTTGTATGTTTTATTTTTATTTATATTGGATTTGATTTCGCCATGGCCGGTCCAAGGTTTCGAGGGTCTAGAGCATAAAATAATATATATACAATCGCGAAGATAGGGGAGGCCCACCCGGCCCCGACACTCTATTTTTAAAAAAAAAAATTAGTTAATATTTATGTGCATTTGTTTTTAGTTTTTTTATCCTGCCCACTCCATTTCAGTGTATCGGCCTACCCGTGATAATTTTTAGATAAAAAATTGTTACGGGGGTATGTATCTGCCCACCCCAATTTCACGTAACTAGAAATTATTACTAGGGTGGGCCGATCAAGAAATTGGGGTGAACCAGGATAAAAAAACTAAAAAAATACAAATACATATATACTTACTAATTTTTTTTTTTTTTAAAAAATTTACCTAGTAAATTTTCTTAAAAAAGGGGGGAGGGGCCGGGGTCGGGTTGGCCCCTATCTCCGCCATTGATTGTATATACATATATAAAAAAAAAAAAAAGCTTTGAGGGCCCTCGGAGGGCCTCAGGTCGGCGGCGCACCATCTCAGGCCGTCCCCAAAGCCACCCCGGATTTTGCCCTAACGAATAAATATTTCTGCGTCCGTCCCTGTCCATGCATAAACCACAACAATTAATATAACCTCTTTTAAACAATAAAAATATGATCTTTTATTTGAGGAATGTAAACAAAGTTTAAAATTGGGGGTACTGTATAAAATTTAATTTGTCTAGAGCCGTGCTATATATATGTCACAGCTCAACAGACCGGAGATAGAAGAAAGTGGGTCTGAGTACTTGCAGCAAAAAAAAACTGAATTAAGATTCCCCAAAGATATATCTTTTTACGTGCGTGTTAATTAATATTAGCAATGTTGAAACGTGAGCAATGAATATTATTGCTATAGCTAGTAAATGTGCTTTTAACTTTATCCACTACTAAAAGTGTAATGGTGCCTTTCAAAAAAAAAAAAAAAAAAAAAAAAAAAAGCGTAATGGTGTAAATGTACGTTACAACTTACAATCAAATATTATTTGTTAGGTGCCTAACAATTAATTAATGAATATTTTATGTTTATAAAATAATCTATATGTCCACTAAGTATGGAATTGAATAATGGAATAATGTTTTAAAACAAAATAAAATTTCATGAAAACAATTAAAGAAAGCATAATATTAATTGTAAAAACATACCTAAAACAACGCCAAACTCTAAAACTCTTTAATTACAAAATAATAATATCTGGTTTAATTTGCGAAAAAAACAAACCAACCATTTTCCCAAAACCAGACCCAAAATATCCATTTTAATTTTCTTCCTCTACTATAATATAATTACACATTCCTCCGATTGATGGGATAATTTTAGTTATTAATTAATTAATTACGTTATGTAATTAAAGAGTGGAGCAGTAATTGTCCATCATTAATGGACATAAAATTATTGCATGGCCATGCAGATGGATTCAAATACTCTTGGACGAGGAGTACTTGGCGTATGTCCCATAGTCTTTGCCGAGCACCACCGCCTCCGATCGGAGGCGCTCATTTTCGCGACGGATCGATTCGGTGTGATATACCGCCAGCGAACCCGGGTCATTAGTTCCCGGTTTCCTATCATGAGCCGGTCAATTGGTTACTCAGGTTCTCCAAATACTTCTGTTTTCGCATGCGTGAACGTCGAGCCGATTCCCGGTTCGATATCATGCGCCTACGCTTTCGCTCGTCTGTGATGGAGCCTAACCGAGAACCGGGGTGTAAGGTTTTGGAATTCTTCCGGTTTGGTTCATATGAACCAGAGTTATAACTGACCGGTTCTTGGAATGGCTGTGGGCTAAAAACAACCGGTTCTTGGTCTTGTGTGTGTACATGAAAGAGAACTGGCGGTTCATGGGAATCCCAATTGTGTAAACCGTCTACAAAATGTGGGAACCGGTTCACGAGAGCTGACTCGGAGAAAAGCATGGCTCGAAATTTGGACTAGACCGCAGGAAAACCGGTTTTTGGGGGGAGAAGAGAGGAGAAGAAAAGGGAAGAATTGAAGGATAGGAGATTGGTATTTATGGGCAAAATCATGGCCCTTTCAGGGTATTTTCGTCCTTGCGTAGCTTTTGAGTCAGGGGCACTACTCGTGGTGGGGATAGTGTTTTTGATGGGTCCTATGCTTACATCAGCATGTGGGTCCCAGTCCAAGCTTAGTCATGAAGAAAATATGGACGCGTGTCGTCTTATGGCAAGTTGAGCGTGTGATTAGGTAGCAATTTTCTTTTTCAATTTGTTTTTACTTTAATTTCCTATATATGTAAAAAAAAAAAATTAGGCGTATATTATAAGCAATAATGATATGGAATTAGAGCCAATAGCTTGAAAAGCCGAAAAGGTGCTTTTGGAGCCATTTTGGAAAAGTTTTGGGCTTAGGCTAGGCGCGTATTTGACTATGTTTACATAAAAATATATTATTTATTTTATATAAGACATTTAAAATAGTAGCATGTTAAATTATAATTAAAACGTAAGTTATGTTATGTGTTTGGAAAAATAAATGAAGAACTTTAATATGCTAGTAATTAAGTTTGAGAAATTAATATTAACAAAATTAAAGACGCTTTTAAATAGTATCTTATTTGAAAATATACTATGTTCGACATAATTTTTCTTTTTAAAAACTAACAAGCTATAAATGATTTTTTGATATATTTTAATATGTTTTTAAATAGCTTATAAGATATTTTAAAAAATTACAATCTCAATATATCATCAAATGCCTCTAAAGTCCGATCGATCTCCTATAAGATGATGTTATAGGTGTATATCGTCATTCATCCATTGCAATGGAACATAAATATGGAACAAAAAATTTGATTTACCTCAAAAATTCGATCGGTCGTTTCACATTCCTATTCCACTCCAGTTTTTCTCTAAAGTAATTAATGGCTTTTGAGCTTTTCGAGCCAGACACCAAAGTCGCATTGCAAATTAAGTTGTGGTAGCGTCACCTATCAAGTGGCATCTTTGGCAATCATTGCATGGAGAAAATTTCATTTTGTTGTTTTTATAGATGTTGATGATTTAATTCTTCACGATTATTAATATAAAGATGAGTTAAATTATTAATTAATATATTTTGGATTCAGATGTCATTAAAATTATTTAAAAAATATGTGAAATTCACATAAGCTGGCCATTGGAGTAAGAATGTTTAGCTTTATAGAATAATATGAGGAGGCTTAAACCGAACTTAACTAAGAAGAAAGCTAGACACAAACTTTTTGGTCTAATTGATCAATATGGTTAGCATGAGGCCGACAACACAAAGAATTTAATTAAAATACAAGTTATTATTTACTTTTTAAAAACCGAGTTCTTCCGAAATAATGGGACTAGATTAAGGACAAACGTTTAGTCATTTGTGGATCATTAACTGACTAGGTATAGGAATGATCAACACGTATATAGATGTGATTAGATTTCATCAACAAACAACCAATGCATGATAATATATATGTTCACCTAATTGGATTCTAGAATATATTCTTTAATTACCTATAATTGACAACTTCTTTTCCAAGTCGCAAGACTATGATTGATTGTATTATTTGATTTTTTTTTTAAAGAGATTAAGTATCCACGCATATGGAGGACTAAACAAATTCTTGGTGCTTGGCTTGGGCATAGATCAACCCAGTAAAATCTTGGTGACGTGTTGTGCAACGATGGCATCCACAGGGCGTGGAGGTTCGAATCCCTTTGGTAACATGGTGGAGGAGGATTTCTTGTGTGGTGACTCGATCTATAATAAAGCAAGACCCTAACTTGTTGAGCATATCTCGTGATTCACTTCTTCCACAAAATTTTAGGGTAAGGACAATGGAAGCATCAAGGGATAGAGGTTTATCGTTTGTTTTAGGAAATTCTTGGTGCTTTATTATGGTTGTTGGTTCTAGCAAAAAGTTGGAAGTTGAAAAGATCACTTAATTACTAATTCGTGTAATACTACTACAATTTAAGACCTCATGATTTTAAAACTTTTACTTTATGCTTTAACACTGTCTCATTGATTTTGTTTGGTGGTGATGGAGAAAAGAGGGTGGGATGGGGGCCTCATTTCCATAAATAAATCTGAATTTGTTATAATTAGAGATGGCAATGTGTAGAGTATGTTTCTATTTAAGAAAGTATCCATACCCGAACCCTATAATATTATTACTACTCGTATCCATCCCAAACCCTATTAAAAATTGCACATATTACCCGTACTCATCCCAAATTCATTTGCTAATACCCGCATACTACCCATATCCGCCCAAAACCCATTTATTTTATAAAAAATATAAATATATAAACTCCAACAATAAAAATGAATTATTATATAAGATTATTCATCAACTAAATTAAAAGAAACATAGATTTAATCGATCATCTAATACATCATTTATTCCATATAATTATACCATCATACATCGAGTTCAATCAACGCTTGACAAAATAAAAGAAAGTAACAATTCCATATATTTTTTTTACCCAAAATAAAAATTTATGTTTGGACTATTCCTCTATTTAAGCTAAAAATATTTTCCTTAATTATTCTAAAAATATTTTGTTAAATATATATAATATATATTATATGAAAATATTTAAATGGGTGCTTATATGCTTGGGCATCTACGGATACCCCTACCCATACCCCATTATATAAATGGGTTCGGGTAGAGTACCCTAGAGGGTAAATTAAACCTACCCATTTATAATTGGGTATTAATTTTGCATCACATACCCATCCCAAACCCAAATAAACTTATCCATATCCCGTCTCATTAGAATTTGGGTGGGTGGGTACCATGATCCCGCTGTCATCCATAGTTATAAACTTTATATAAGTATATTAAATATTAAAATATTATCAATGTTTTTAAATAAAAATCTCGATTATTTTCTCGCTCGTCGAAATTTTGTATTGATAGTTTGATTCGAGCATGTCAAAACTATTCCAATTCATGAGGGCTCCATTTGGATTGATAGATTTTGAGTTAAATATTTCAAATTCACGTAACAAATCCATAAGGTTGTTTGGGTGTGATTCTATAATTAATTTCAAACCTTGAAACTATTTCTATAGTCATTTTGAAGGATTTCAAATTCATCTTAGATCGAGTGCTTGTTTGAAACACTTTTGAGATGGATTTTTGAATCTAAAAGCCCATTTCATTAATAATTGATGTTTGGAGGTTAATTTAGAACTGACTTTTGTATAAGTCACTCATCCAAAAATGTTATTATGGAGAAATTAGAATTAGAGGATTTTGGAATGAACTTTTGAATAAGTTCTTTTAAATATGCACGGAGTCATTTGAAAAAATTTCCTAAAACCCTCTGTGAGCCCGCAGACAAAATCCATCTTCACATTGATATGATATTGTTCATTTTAGGCCAAAAACCCTCATAATTTTATTTTTGGCTTCCACCCAAAAGACTTCATACCAATAGAGATAAGGTCCATTTTATAAATCCATGATATTTCCCATGTCTGGCTAATGTGGAACTTTGTTTTCATATCTTAACAAATGCAACCAAAGAGTGATTAGGAGAAAGTCAGATGAAAACCAGAGACAAGAATGATTCTTAGGGTAAATTAAAAAAAAAACAGTTATTTTTTCAAAATTACAAAATACTCCTGAAAACATTACAAAGGATCCTTTAAGTTTGTTTTTGTCATACAAATACTTCCATCAATAGGTGCAATTATAAAAGAAAAGCAAATGTTAAGATGATATTTGTAATTTTGAAATACAACCGGATCCTTTTGTAATTAGACTAAATTTTAAAAATATTTTTATAATTAACCCTAATTATGATTTACATATTCAAAGACGAGATAATATTATCGGATGAAAAGGGAAAGATTTTATCAATATCTTAACTTTTAAGACTTTTACACGTTCCCACATATTTTAGTCAAGCTATATGATTTTGGACATCACTGTCGCATTAATCTGATAAAACTGGATTACGAAATATTGCAACATGGGAGGCACAAGCCCATATTGCTGTCTGGACCACATTTCTCAACTTGGAAAAAAGCCATTATCTGTTTGGGAATTTTCTGATACTAGGTTAATGACTTTTTTCTGCAAGAATATTTTTCCCACGTGCTTTAGAAAGCTACATCTTCGCAAAATAAGGAAACGAAAAAGTGAAAAACTGATTAGGAACCAGATTTTGGAAATTAAATTGAGTCTAGTTTATATTAAATCTCGATATGTGGTTGATCCCTTCTATTCAAGATGATGTTTAAATCTTTATCAGACCGCGATGATTAATACGTCTGCGTAAAATGTTCTTATATTAAAACCTCCAATTTAAATTGATTTATCTTTCTAAAATTAATATAGTAATTTCTATACACGTGTCAATCATCCGTCAAGAAATAAATCGATGTGACGGGCAGAATTTGATTGGGGCGGAACTATAGTTAGGGAAAATACAAGTATACAACACATTTATAAATAATTTTGAGGGGGATTTAATACTAAATTTTCCTTATAAATAATTTTAATATTTAAAATTATATATAGTAAAAATTGAATATTTTGGGGAGGAGAGTGAATGAAGAACCCCTACTTGTGTCCGCCTTGTTTGGAATAAGAGATGAAACACCATCATGGAATATTGTCAATTTATTATAAATTATATGTAGATAAATGTACAAGTTAGAATATTGTCTTAGATGTTATTTTTACTTAGGGTACAGGCTAAGAAATTTAAGACTATATATGTACTTAGTTAATTATATATGTATTTGTTTTTCTTTTTCTTATGCCCAATATTCCATTTAAAGTATATTCAAAATTCTTTAGAAGTGAAATCATAGAAGTTCTTAATTCGAAATGCTACATATTTTGTTATGTATTACCATAGACCACAGTCCATAAGGTATCACAAAACACCTCTTCACAAAGTATGAAAGAAAACTAGACTCCTTCAAAAGTCCATGCATAATAAAAATAATAAATAATAAATGATTTCAAAAGAAATTAATAAATACATAAATATATGAATAAAATGAAATTAAAAAAGTAAAAGAAACACGCACACACACGAAAAAGGAAAAACAATCTCAATCCTCAAGCCTACATTTGAAGACATCAATCCAACACTTACCCGTGAAGAGAACTTCAACCAGCTTTTGAAGAGAAACCTTTGAAAACAAAGGGTCTACATTCCGAAGGATTGTAGAAAGGTTCAAGTGAACCAAGTCTTAAGCTCTTGGAGGGCTTCGTGATCAAATCCAAAGTCTTAAGTGAAAGAGTGAGCAGTAAAGCCAAAGTGCTTCAATGAAGAAGGTTTAGTCGTCGCGAAGCTTGTACCGAGTGATCAAAGCGTCTCGGATCGAGTCCCAAAGGATCAAGTCGTTGTGATCAAGACTTGTATCCGGGATCGTTACCACTTTGTAAACTGATCATTACTTAGTGGATTCCTCCAGAGTTGGAGAAGAGAGAGTAGAAGAATTACCCATCTTCGAACCTCTATAAAAACTTTCTTGTGTCATTTACATTTCAAAAGATTTAAATTTACTCAGACTTTTAAATTGCTTATATCTCACGATAAATTTGCTATCCATCTAATAATTTATAAAGTACTAAATCAAGTCAGAAAAAACTTTCTTAATCAAACTTAAGGGTGTTAAGTCTTCCAATAAAACAAAACCACATTGAGTCAAATTATAGCCAACAATGAGTTACTCTATTAATGTGACTCAACTGAAGCATTGAGAGATTAACTCTACTGAGTGACTAATTTGGTATCCATCAAGACACGATGTGTAGAACTCTATAGATTTAAAAGGACTAAATCGAAAATTTGGTAAGGTTTATTCAACCCCCCTTCTAAACCTTACACTTACACCCCTCGGGGACCTACAAGTGGTATCGGGCGGTTGGTTCATTGAACCCTCCGCATCAGTTCTTCAACTAGATCTCAAACTTTTCAAAAGTCCGCTTTAGTACTTAAACTTTCAAAACTCTTTTCTATCATTAAAAGTTATTATCATGGAAGCAAATCTAACACGCATTCCTATGTTCACTATTGAAGAATTTGATGATTGGAAAATTCGTATGCGAGGCTCATCTATCAAAGATTACATGATGAGATGTGGATAGTGATAGAAGATGGGCCTCTGCAAATATTAAAGGTGAACACAATTTGTCACGAAGAGTTCTGCGGTGAAGGGGAAGAAGATCAAGACACCGGACATCATGGTTGAAAAACCAAGAACCGGTGGACAAATGATGACAGAAAAAGATAACCTGGACAATGTGTAGCCAAGACATTCTCTACAAAACCTGGACAAAGCCATGTTTCAATAAGGTGAATTCTTGCAAAAGCGACTAAGGAAATGGGACAAACAATCACATTGATTTGCGAAGGCTCGGGAGCAAAATCAAAGAAAACAAACTATCGGTGGTACATGTACAAAAATTTGAGAACTTTAAAATGACCTCGGAGAAAACCTGGATCAACTGGATGCTCGGTTCTAAATCACAAATGAGTATCTACACTTGGAAAGGAATATACACAAGAGAAATGTGTATGAAGATCCTAAAAAGTCTTCCACCGAATGGGAGTTGAAGGTCATGGCATTGAGACACTCCATGGACCTATCAAAGACATCCAATCATGAGTTATTCTCGGACCTCAAAGCCTACGAGTTTGGTGAGAAGGAAAGACTTTAAAGAGACAATTTGTACCCAAAACAACTCCGCTCTAATTGTCAAAGATGGAAGGAGAGAAGGTCAAAGAGGCAATTGACCTAGAAGAAATAGCCGATGGTTAAAAGATTTAACAAGTTCTTTAACAAGAACTACAAGAGAGGAAAGGGTGAATCCTCCGTAAGACACTCGGCTCCTCCAAATCAAGGATGATAGGCCAACCAAGAGAATGATCATCAACAAGTTGAGTATCAAAGGGTGACAACTCAGAATAGAAAGAGTCGATCAAAAGGTGAATATCTATGTTGGAATTGCGACAACCAAAGTCACTATGCCATTGATGCTCATATCCTGTGAGTCAAATGCAAACGACGAGAACGAAGAAAGAAAAGGTCTTGAGAGAAAGAAGACAAGAGAAGAAAAAGGCAATGATGGGCTACTTGGCTAGCAGGCAATGGTCAAGAGAGACATGACTCGTAGAGCGGTGAAGTGACTACTCAAATGACTCGAAGAAGAAGCCTGATCGGCAATGGCCAAAAACAAGATCAAGAAGATGAGGTACAATCTAACTCAACAAGCTCGTACACTAGTGATAGTGGTGTGACACACACACTTCATCACCCACTGATCTTTATGATTCATTAGGCAAAATGATGAAAGATTTTGAGCACATTAAAACCTCACACACACTATTGAATGAGGAAACGACTGCCTTACTCAAAAGTCAAACTCAAAGTCACTAAGGAGTTTGAGTACTCTAAGTCAAATAGTTGATGAGAATAAAAGTTTAAAAATTTGAAAATGCTAAATTAATAAGCGAGAAATTCTGCTATAGAAAAGAGGGAGAATGACCTCAAAAATGTTATTGCCTCATTCACTAAGGCATCTAAATCATTGGATGATCTTATTATGAGTCAAAGAGAATGTGGAGACAAGACAAAGCTTAGATTTAATTCCTTTGTGCCATGTCAAACCTCAAGAGTAATTTTGGAAAAAGGATCTTCCAAGTCATGAAGAATCAGAAAAATCCAAAACTCTAAATGTTGCACACACTTTCAATCCAAAGCACAATACTAAGCAAACGGCGTTCAAGGAAAAGAAAACAACCCGATTGAGAGTCTTTGAAAGGGCATTACCGAGAAGAGATTCGGTAGAGTCCCTCGGCACTCCAAACAGAAAATATACTGTAAAGAAAAGCGAGCTACCAAAAATCCCAAAAAACTCATAAAAGAAATACATATGATGGGAATGGTAGAAAATATCAAGCCAAGTCGATGGAATAATGTGAACTATCGGCTGAAACATGGAATACAAGCCCAAATGGCAAAGGCCTAGAACTCAACAAAGGCCATTCCAAAAGCATAAGAGCTTTCATCGACACACATATGCACCTAGGCACTACACTCAAAGACACCACAATTACCCAAGAAAGCAATTGCTAAAACATACACGCAGCATACGAGGCAAAGAGAGATGTTGTATGAACCAAGATCCCAAGCAATTTGCCAGGATTAATTATGATTATGGCGATAGATGGCAACCTCTTAGAGTCAAATCATTTGGCTATAGGTTGGTTGGATCATCTTACAATTCTAACCCCTCGGGACCCGGACAAGTATGGGTACCTAAAACTTAATTTCCTTGATTGCGGGTTCAAGGAACAACCGAGTGCCAAGGAACCTGGTACATGGATAGTGGTACATTCCGGACATATGGCGAAAATAAGAGAAATCTGTCAAAATTCAAAGGAAGTCAAAGGAGCAAAGTCATATTTGGAGGAAATGAAGCTCCTGGTGAAATAAGAGGCATTGGATCCATCAAAAGGAATGGTTTAGAAATCACGAGATGTTGCATATGTTGAAGGACTAAACTTGATTTACTAAGCATCATCAACTCTGTGACAAGGGCTACAATGTTGGATTGACATGGGAATATGCCAAATCAAAAATATTGAATCAAATGAAGTTGTCTTTGCGAGGATGTAAGCAGAGAAAAATATGTATGTAGTAGATTGGTCAACCGCTACACCCAAGACTTTGTCTCTTGCAAAACACAATTGAATCAAATTAATTGTGGCACAAAAAGTGGTAGTCATCCCAATTTCAAAGCGATCAACAAACTTGCAAGAAGTCATCTTGTGGAAGGACTTCGGACTCGAGATATCTGAGAATGAGAGTATATGTGGCGCATGTCGAAGGAAAACAAATCAAGTCGTCGTTGAAAGAAAAAGACATGCCCATCCTCAACTAGAATATTGCATCTGCTTCATATGGATCTATTTGGCCCGGTGGAACCGGCCGACATAAGTGGAAAAGAAATACACCTTGGTGGTAGTAGATGACTTTCAAGATATACATGGACAATATTCATGTGCAAAGAAGAAAGAAACTCTACAAAAACTACCACGGTGATGAAGAGGATTCAAAATGAGAAGAGTCAAACCATTATCAAAATAATATCGGATAGAGGAACCGAGTTTGTCAATGGAATAATAACTTCAAGATTGTATTGAGAATGGTATTGGTCATGAACCTGTCAGCGGACTCCGCAATGAGAATGGAGTTGCGAAGAAGAAATAGAACCCTCAAAAAGCGCGAGGACCATGTTAGGTGAAAGCGGGGTTACAAAAGATTTTGGGAAGTTTGAAGAATCAACACGACACTGCTACACCCAAAACAGATGTATGATAAATGGGCAGTGACAAAGACTCCCTATGAGATCCTGGATGGAAGAAAACCAAATGTTGCATATTTCAGGATATTTGGATGTAAATGCTTCATCCACAACAATGGCAAAGACAACCAAAGGCTTTTGATGCCAAAGGCGATGAGGTATCTTCTTAGGATACTCAGTGAAAGCAAAGCCTCTGGAATACTCAACAAAGAACTATGGTTCTGAAGAATCCATTTATGTAGTATTCGATGAGCCAAATGTAAATGGGAAGACATTGAAGAGTCGGTGATAAGTCAATCATCCAACCTTCGAGAGAAGAGTCCCTATCTTTGGCCGGGGATTATCAATTCGAAGAAGATGAGATAGTTGAATCTCAAAATGGAAAAATCTGTTGAGTGATCACGGGCGACCACAATAATACAATACACCGCAAGTCAACCGAATCCTAATACTTACTTCAACTTTGACATAAGATGGTTTAGAGACCATCCACGAGAACTTGTCATTGGAGATATAAGAGAAGGTGTCAAGACAAGATCGAGAACCAACAAGAAGCAATGTTCACATGCTTCATCTCGCAAATAGAGCCCAAAGATGTCACAAGCATTGGACGACACACATTGGATTCAAGCTATGCAAGAAAAGTGAATCGGTTTGAGAGAAATAAAGTATGGGAATTAGTACAAAGACCCATACATCAAAATGTTATTGGAACCAAATGGGTATTCGAAATAAGATGAACGAGGAAGGTTACATGGTAAGAAAACAAAGCAAGATTGGTAGCCAAAGGATATTGCCAAGAAGAAGGAATAGATTTTGATGAAACATTTGCTCTTGCAGAAGCAAGATTGGAAGCTATAAGGATGTTTCTTGCCTATGCGACTCACAAGAATTTCATTGTATATCAAATGGATGTAAAAGTGCATTCTGAATGGTTTATTGGAAGAAGAAGTGTATGTTGAACAACCTCCAGGATTTGAGCGAGAAGACTCTTGGAGACAAGGTATACAAACTCGAAAAAAGCCTGTGCAGTTGGAAACGGGCACCCGTAGCATGGTATGATACCTGTCACAATTCTAACCTGAAAATGGATTCACAAAAGGAAAAGTAGATAGAACACTTTTCAGAATTCAAGAAAGAATATCTTTGCTTGTTCAAATATATGTTGATGACATCATCTTTGGATCCACTAACAAAGAGTTGTGTGAAAAATTCTCAAACCTCATGCAAAGTAAATTTGAAATGAGCATGATGGGAGAGCCGACATTCTTCCTTGGACTTCAAGTAAAACAATTTGAAGGATGGAACCTTCATAAGTCAAACGAAATACACCAAAGAGATTTAATGAAGAAATTTGGTATGGAGGAGAAGTCTTCCAAAAATACCAATGAACACATCATCGAAAATGGACATGGATCACGGATGGCAAGCACACATGTAGATCAAACAAGATCTGAGCAACTTATTGGATCATTGCTCTATCTCACAAACTAGCCGGACATCACCTTTCTTTGTCAGGTGTATGTGCAAGATTTCAATCTGCTCCAAAAGAGAGAGCCATATGACAGCTAAGAGAATATTGAGATACTTGAAAGGAAGCCAAGAAGTAGGCCTATGGTATCGAAAGGAAGGTGGATTCAAGCTAATTGGCTATTCTACATTATCTTTGAATCTGCGAGTGGGAAAAACACTTGAGGCACATGTCAAATGCTTGAAGCAGACTAATTTCTGGTTTTAGCAAAAAAAACTCAATAGCCACCTCTGGTGAAATGGAATACATAGGCTGGGCAAACAAGTAGCCCAAGTCCTATGGATGAGGGCAATTGAAAACTATGAAGTTGAAGAAAAAGAAATTCCAATCATGTGTGATAACACAAGTGCAATGCAATCACTCAAAATCTGTGTTGCACTCAAGAACAAAACATATAGATGTCGAGATATCATTTCATAAGAGATCATGTTGAAAAGAAGGACATTATCTTGGAATATATCTCAATTGACAAACAACTAGTGACATCTTCACAAAACCATTATGTGAGTCAAGATTTGAAGAACTCAAACATGAGTTGGGGCTAATTGAGCTAAGTGAGACACGAGAAGAATCAAAGAAAAGAAATGGAACAGGAAAGAAAGGTGAAAAAGAGTGAAAACAAAAATCGCCGATCAATCACCAGACGGAAGTCGACTATACCAGTCGGTGATAGTTGAGTCACTAAGAGAAATGTGAGAAGCGAGTTAAATCGGCTAAGAGATAAGCTGAATAACTTATGAGCAAAGTGACAAAAGCGGTCGTTTTGACTTAGCGGGAATGTTTTAAGAGACACGTCGGCATAATGATGATGTGTGCACGGACATAAAGCTGCGCACACCGGCTTTATGATTGGATATAAATCTTTGCCGCCGCAAAACACGAGACATGAACGCTCAATATCGTCACGAAATCAAGCCGTTGATTTCGATCCGATTCAAAAACCGTCTGCCGCCCTTTCATAAACCATATTTAAACCATTTTTCGTCCATTTCTCTCTCTCACACACTTCTAAAAACTGTTCAATCTCTCTCTCTCAAAAAGGCAAAGGCAAATACTCTCGAAACCCTATCAACCTTGAATCAATTTCGAATTTTCTTGAAATTATTCTCGAGAAATGGCACCAACTTATGACTTTACCAAGTTGGGAAAACAAATCCACACCGTTCGGTAATCCGGTTTCGACGAATGGTGAAGCGGTCCGACGACACCCGGTGAAGAAAATCGCGGAGAAGTTGGAAACATCAGGACTAAAACCGTTTCTAACGCTGGAATATCCTATGACCTATGTGGAGGAGGTCGCACAATTCTACGTGAATCTTTGAGATTCACGACGAAGGAATCAAGTCATCTGTTCACGGGAAGCGGTGACTATCACTACCAAGGATTTGGTGAATATTGCTCACTACCAGGCAGAAGGAGCAATTGAGATTAAGGAAGCGATGTAAACTTGGTCGACGCATGGAAAGAAATAGCCAAGTCCGACCTTGCTGATAAAATTATATACACAACAAACAAGAGACTGCTAAAGGAGGATTATCACAAATTGTTGGACATAGTTGCCAAATGTATCGACATCAAATTTGGCGACTTTGACCAACTGTCAAAAGGCAAAGATGATTGTGATGGCTGCAATCATCGAAGAAAAAAGATCAACTGGGCTGAGTTTATCTCGCTGACTCTGCGAACGTGGGGAACAAGTCCTTCCAAGGAAGATGGGTCATTTGGAGGATCACGGGATATGGCCTAGTGATTGGCCGACTATTGAAGTGAAAGGAGTCCTCTCGGACATGGGAAAGCATTCCATGTTAACAAGAGGATGTTCAGAGCTAACCTCTCTCTGGTGCTCGAAGCGAGCTTACGCCCGAGAGGCGACACGTGAGGGGAATCAACACCAAGACACAAAATGCCTCCTCTCCAACGAAAAAAGCTGCCCTGCCGGTACCAAGAAGAAATGCTTGCCCATGCGGCAAAGAAAACCAAACATGCTCACGCCCTGCAGCGAGTCAGTCACCTGCCCAGCCCATGTCACTCCCTGCAGCAGCGATCGAAAGGACTCCCAAATACCTTCTCCCGATCGTCAAAGGAGAATCGACAAGCTGGGACGGCTCAGCTCGCCGAAACAAACACAAGCACCCCTGCCGCCCAAGACTCGAGAGGACGCGCGCCTCGAACTGAAATTCCCTGGTACAAACCAGGAGAGGCAAGAAGACTCGTCAAGCGATCCGAACAGGAAACCAGTGGTCGATTACTCAGCTAGCAGATCTTAGGAAGACTACTTTGAGAAGTAGAGTCTCCGAGATGTAGTTGATGAAACAGACCAAGTCTGCTTGAAAGCGTCGGCGGAGGCAACCCAAGACACACCGTAGCTCACACAAATTAAACTCAAAAGAACCAAAGCGGATAGTGATGTAATGATCCTATCTCCACCTTACCCGGACATCCAAAATCGCTGCGCGTGAGTGGAGAAAATGGAAAAGAGCAAGTCAAGGAAACAGTTCCAACGGCTTTGAATTCATAGAAGAAGAAGAACCTAACTAAATTTCCTTGGGTGACTCTTGTGCTCCTAGCACTTGATGAGACAACTGCTTAGACATCCCGCAAATCTACAAGGACAGGGAGAGAGCAAAGCAAGTTTGAAAAAGCCGAGACGTGAAAAGCGAAGTATCTGCCCTATCTCGGCACCACACGAACACTTCCATCCTCTCGGGATGTCTTCTCACGAAAGTGACGAGGAACCAGGAATGCTGTCGCCCCGCGAGAAGAGTTGCAAATCGGCAAGCATTGCATGAATCAAGAATCCTTCACGAGCAAAGATTAATGGAGGGACCAGGAGAGTCCTCGAACACGGTACGAAATCGATCAATGGGAGTGGTTTGATGAAATAGCCATCATTCTTCTTTACCACTTCACTCACTCGGAAGAAGGCAATAAGGAGATGGCGATGAAAACTCGGGCTGTGGGGACCCCGGTCGAGCCAACCCCGTTGAAGGTGTGCTACCACCGCCCAACTTTGACGAACCATCAATTGCAACAACCTGAGTCCGGAGACGAGTGACCCCACTCAAGTCACTCGGTGGTCTGTGCGCCGGTGAAAACTCCTCCACCGGCAAAAGGTGGAGGATCTGCGGATGACTCCACAAAGAAGCAAGGAGGCGAAGAAGAGAAATTACAATCACAAGAAGAACAACGAAGTTGCCATCAACGAAGCTCGGACAGTGGGGATTGTCTCGGTGGTGCAATCCGCTCTACTGAAGGCTAATGACGCTTTGATGCGAATCGAGGCACTGAGAAGGAATGTACCACAGGAGTTAACACTGCAGGCGATGAAAGTGCAATCCATGGGGTTGAGACTCAATGGATGCCCTTTGTAAAGACCCAAGACAAACACATCAGCCGAAAGGGAGGACCAAACCTCGCGGCGGATGAGAGACTGGAGAAAATGAAGGCCCACGGGAGGTTGAGACTTCCCGGGGTAAAGAAGGCCTGATGTAGAGAACATTCCTCCTGCAATCATCGACCCATCTCGAGAAGGAGATCGCGCACTCCATGATTCCCAGGACAACCCTGATGTCACTTTTCTGCAGGGATCGAAAGGCGAAGGCGAAGAAAGAAGGCGAGTCAACCCCCATGACAAATCCGAGAGACTCACCGCGGATGTTCCCGAGCACGAGCAAGTCGATCCCAAGACTACTGCCAAACTTTTAACTTTGATGATGAGCAACCACTACAAATCTCATCATCGTCCGATGACGGATAAGGCCCGAGGACAAGTCTATTGAAATGGAAAAATCAAGTGAGACCAACGACGCTATTAAGGCAGTGAGGCTCGGCAAGCGGGTCTCTTCACAGGCCAATTTGAACCGAAGACCCTTGCTCATCGGCTCCTCCAAGATCTGGTGGATCGATTCCCAAAAAGAACTTCACGCGCACCGCTTATCGCTTGAACAAATCCCGGTTGGCGGTGATGAATCCTTTGTGGAATCTTTCCCCTTTCTCACTGGAGATACGAACTCCACGAAGAGTGAGAAAATGAGCAAACACGCGACGCTATCACGGACCACCTCGCTTTTTTCACTCGGGCACCATTGTTCAGTAGATTTTGATTTACGATCTTTGTATGGCCATCACCGGAAGAATCAGGCTGAAGTTCGAGAAGTGTTCAAGGCACTCTTTCTTTGAAGTTGAACGAATGGAGAGGCATCGAACCTCTTTGGACATGCGCTGGACAAGAGATGCCAACACTACGGTGACTTGAGAGGCATCACAGGATCGAGATAAAGGGAATGGTAACAAGAAGAATCAATGCGTGTGGAGCGGATGAGATACTTGAACCTTATTCAACAAGGCTGGTGTGGAGAGTGAAAATGTTGATCGCAAAACGAAGGCGAGGAACACATTGAACATATGCGTAAACTCACACTTTTGCCGAGAATCAAGCTCTGCGTGAAGCGAATGCAAATGATATACGCGTTTGGAAGAACACATGACAAGAAAATTCAGCCTTCTCATGGCTGAGATGAAGCGATTTCAGTGAGAATCCAACGCTACTCGGTCAATTTCGTGCGAGATACAACGCAAGGACTTGAAGCAAAAATTCAACCATCAAAGACTTCGACTTCATGCTTGCCCGATGTTCTGGGGTTCCTCTATCCTTTGATGATGCCAAAAAGGGGAAGAGGAATACCTTAAAGCGACAAAATCAAGTTTTAAAAGAAAGGAGCGGTGACAAGGAGCAGTAGGAAGGAAAATCAGCGAGGAAATTTTGAAACCGAAGAAAGGAAAATCTTGAGGGAAGGATCAAAAGATATGACCTTGATGATTGCACAAACCCCAACAGTCTCATCCAATGACATTATAAGCAGCAAACTCCCGAGCGACTTCTGCCCTCCAACACTCTGTTGTATCTATGGCCGAGAGAAGAAAAATTGAAGCGAGGGATGAAGGAGGTGGAAGGAAGAATGGATGCCAGGTGATGAACATCTTGAAAAGAACACGGAGGCATTCAGGTTGGCGAAACATCGTATGCCATTTGAGATGTCGGGGAAAGCGAGATCGGTTACGAATTCAAAACGCTCGAATCAAGGATATTTTGCAAATATGTCCATGGCTCAAGCTTTGGACTGTCTTTTCGAAAAAGGTCTCACATTATGTAGAAGAAGGCCCCGCAGCCAATGAGACAATACCGCCAGATCCTCTGCAGTCACTCACTGAGCACTTCAATTGGAAAGAAAAGGCCCCGATCTGATATACGCCCGAGAGGTAGATGAAGAAGCGGCTGATGGAAGGAAAGAAGCTTCGGACCCTGAGCCTCTGCCAAGAATATTGAATACGTAGATCCGGGGAAGAAAGGAGGGATCTCTTTTGGTGGGCTTGACCAAGTGGCGAACTTGCGAGTGGCTAAAACCAACGCAGTATGTAAAGAGAATAGAAGAAGAAAAAAAAAGACAAACTCAACTATGGCGGGGAGAGACGAGAAAAAATAAGGAAAGATGAAGTTTGCCGGAAGGCATATGAGAAGAAGAAAAAGAAGCGCAAATGAAGAAGAAGAGAAAGAAGAAAGAAGATCTTGATCAAGATGAAAGAAGGGACACAACGAAGGAGATGAAGTGTTGCTCTGAGAATCAATTCAAATTGATTAAAAAAACCCAAAAAATAGAAAACCAAAGTAATAAGAAATGAGACTATGTATGAATAAATATGAGGTGGGGAAGTTGTGTTTGTATATTGTTGAAACAACGATCGTGCACACTATACTTTGCTACAAAGTTTGATTACCTGCATGATGGGATTCCGTATGAGGCGGAATTCGATGCGTAGATAACACCCGTTATGAAATCCGCGATAAACACCATATATACTTATGCAAACTCATCCCTTTGTCCCATATAAAAATGGGAGAAAATGACTCGACAATAAAGCTATGATAGCCCAAAAGAGTTAGAACAAACAATGGTTCCCCAACCCCAAAGGAGTCCATTTTTATTTGTTGGATTTGCGTCCATTTTCGATGTGTTTTTCTTGGCGAGACGATTTCTTTGAAGTAAGTCAATAGGTAAAAGATTTTAGTAGTTTTTGTAGTGGAAACTCCTCCATTAATCGCTTCTTTTAGAGATAATTATTTTAGCCACCCCACTTTACCTCTTTTATACTTCACAACCTAGACTTTGATTAAACACTTTACTGAACTATAAAAATAATTACACTTGGCACCCTATGGACAATTTTGCCCTAGGATTGTATTCTTTAATAACAATGGTTCTAGTTATCCTTCGACTAATTTGTGGCAAATTACTACATAATAATAATTTATTGCATTATTCAATAAACATGAAATTTTTACTCCATAATTGTTAGGAATTTTATTGTTTAGATTTTTGATGAATGCCATGTAAAACTTAGAATAGAAAGTTGGCTCCCGAATTCTTCAGAAAATGTATTGTAACAATTAGAGTGCCAAGGCGAGTTAAGTCGGCCTACGCCTAACATGCAAAGTACATTAACCGGGCAGAAGAAAACTCTGTGAGAGACAAATGAAGACTGCACAAGAAAAATGACGGGGAACTTCGGCGAACTCGAAGAAGCGGTGAGATGCAAACAGTGGAACATCGGTCAACTCAAAAAGAGAAGCGAATCTCAATTTGGAAGTAAGAAAGAGTCATCGATGATTGGAAGTCGACTACTGAGTCACAGGGGAAAGCAAAGAAAGCGATCCAAGTCGAGATAATCGTAAAAAGTGATATCGCAAATCAAGAGATTTACTTAAACAAGTAATATCTCCATACTACCTTTCTTGGAGTGCTCGATCCCTGGAAGCGTGCAAAAGGAATGAACGATAGGAAGCACTACACCGCGGTCGGAGAGATGGTGGTGATAAAACAAATTCATACGAAATGACAATTCCAAGAAGCTATAAAACGATCAGCAAAGTGACTTTCAAAAATGAGCTTATCTCTTCAACGGGCAAATTTTTTTGAAAGTTCACTATAAAAGGCCGAGGAATTTGTTTGAGAAAAAGAGATGAATGACACATCGTGAGATATACAAGCACATCGTAAAACTTAAACAATCTCAATCCTCAAGCCTACATTTCTCAAGTACATCAATCCAACACTTACCCTGAAGGAAGAGAACTTCAACCATTGAAGAGGAAACCTTGAAAACAAGGGGTCTACATTCCGAAGGATTGTAGAAAGGTTCAAGGTCAACAAGTCTTAAGCTCTTGGAGGGCTTCGTGATCAATCCAAAGCTTAAGCAAGTGGTTGAGTCAGAAAGCGCAAGTGCGCAAATGTGGCGGAAAGAAAATGCGAAAGCCAAGTGATCAAGCGTCTCCTGACCGGTCCCAAAGGATCAAGTCGTTGTTGTGATCAAAACATTGTATTTGACCGGATTTATTTACCACTTTGTAAACCATCATTACTTAGTGGATTCCTCCAGGAGTTGGAGAAAGAGAGAGGAGTAGAAGAATTACCCCATCTTGAACCTCTATAAAAACTTTATCTTTGTGTCATTTACATTTTCGACATTTAAATTTCGCACTTTTAAATTGCTTATATCTGTTTGATAAATTTGCTATCCATCTAATAATTTATAAAGTACTAAATCAAGTCGTAAAAACTTTCTTAATCAAACTTAAGGGTGTTAAGTCTTTCCAAAGTGAAAACAAAACCACGGTTGAGTCAAATTATAGCCAACAATTTGAGTTACTCTATATGACTCAGAAAATCCCAGTGTTGAGAGATTAACTCTCTTTGAGTACTAATTTGTTTGTCGTGAGACACAACCGTAGTAGAACTCAGAGATTTAAAAGGACTAAATCGAAAATTTGCAAGGTTTATTCAACCCCCTTCTAAACCTTACACTTACACCCCTTGGGACCTACAAGTGGTATCGAAGCGGTTGGTTCATTGAACCCTCATCGCGACCGTTTCTTGAACTAGATCTCCAAACTTTTCAAAAGTCTTAATCGCTTTAGCTTAAACTTTCAAAAACTCTTTTCTATCATTAAAAGTTATTATCATGGAAGCAAATCTAACACGCATTCCTATGTTCACTATTGAAGAATTTGATGATTGGAAAATTCGTATGTGAAGCTCATCTATCAAAGATTACATGATGAGATGTGGATAGTGATAGAAGATGGGCCTCTGCAAATATTAAAGGTGAACCACGGAACATGCGAAGGATTGCGGTGAAGGGAAGAAGATGGCAAGACCCGGTCATGGTTGAAAAACCAAGAAGCTAGTGGACAAATGATGACAAAAAAAGATACAACCTGGACAATGTAGCCAAGGACATTCTCTACAAAACCGACAAAGCCATGTTCAATAAGGTGAATTCTTGCAAAACTAGCTAAGGAAATGCTGACAAACCGACATTGATTTGCGAAGGCTGGAAAGCAAATCAAAGAAAACAAACTATCGGTGCATTTACAAAAATTTGAGAACTTTAAAATGACCTCGGGGAAAAGCCTGGATCAACTGGATGCTCGGTTCTGAAATCACAAATGAGTTGTCTACACACTTGGAAAGGAATATCACGAAGAAATGTGTATGAAGATCCTAAAAAAGTCTTCACCAACGGTGAATGGGAGATGAAGGTCATAGCATTGAAGGCGCTCCATGGACCTATCAAACACATCAACCATGAGTTATTCTCGGATCTCAAAACATACGAGTTTGAGCGAGAAGGAAAAGACCAGGGAAGAGGCAAACTGTGTACCCAAACAAGCGCTCAATCAAAGATGGAAGGAAATTTGGGTCAAAGAGGCGAATTGACCCGGAAAAAATAGCCACGATGGTTAAAAGATTTAACAAGTTCTTTAACAAGAACTACAAGAGAAGGAAAGTGAATCCTCGGAAAGACACTCGGCTCACTCCCAAATCAAGGGATGATAGGCCAACCAAGAGAAACGAGATCATCAACAAGTTGAGTATCAAAGGCCGACAACTTCGAAATAGAAAGAAGTGATCAAAAATTTGAATATCTATGTTGGAATTGAAACCAGTCATTATGCCATTG
This sequence comes from Rehmannia glutinosa, assembly GCA_016081115.2. NCBI lineage: Eukaryota > Viridiplantae > Streptophyta > Magnoliopsida > Lamiales > Orobanchaceae > Rehmannia > Rehmannia glutinosa. Next base: position 3,503 of record JABTTQ020001703.1, on the reverse strand, counting down.
ATCGCTCATATCCTCATGTCAACAAATCAGGAAATGAAGAAGAAAGAAAGGTCTTGAGAAAAGAAACAAAAGAGAAAAGAAAAGCTGATGATAGGCTGCAGAGGCTAGCATGAAACGACAAATCGAAGAAAACTGACTCGAGAGCGATGGTGACTACTCAAATGACTCGAAGAAAAGCCTTGATCCTGTTTGATAGCCAAAAGAACAAGATCAAGAAGATGAGGTACAATCTAACTCAACAAGCTCGACATCGTGATAGTGAGCGTGACACACCTTCATCACCACTATCTTTATGATTCATTAGGCAAAATGATGAAAGATTTTGAGCAATTAAAACCTCACACACACTTGAATGAGGAAAACAACCTCACCAAAAGTCAAACTCAAAGGCGACTAAGGAGCCGAGTGCTAAGTCAAATAGTTGATGAGAATAAAAGTTTAAAAATTTGAAAATGCTAAATTAATAAACGAGAAATTCTTCCTTTATAGAAAAGAGGGAGAATGGCCTCAAAAATGTTATTGCCTTCACTAAGGCATCTAAATCGTTGGATGATCTTATTATGAGTCAAAGAGAATGTGGAGGCAAGACAGAACAGGATTTAATTCCTTTGTGCCATGTCGAACCTCAAAGTAATTTTGGAAAAAGGATCTTCAAGTCATGAAGAATCTGAAAAATCAAAACTCTAAATGTTGCACACACTTTCAATCAAGCACAATCTTAAGCAAACCGGCCTTGAGATTACAAGAAAAGGAAAACAGCCAGATTAAGAAGTCTTTGAAAGGGCAAAATGGTGAAGAAGATTCAAACGAGTCCTCAATGACTCCAAAAAAATACTCTAAGAAGAAGCGAGCTACCAAAAATCCCCAGAAAACTCATAAAAGAAATACATATGATGGGAATGGTTGAAAATATCAAGCGGTCAGATGGAATAATGTGAACTATCGACTGAAACATGGAATACAAGCCCAAAATGGCAGGCACAATCAACTCGGCAAAGGCCATTCCCAAGCATAAGAGCTTTCATCGCCACACATATGCACCTAGGCACTACACTCAAAGACACCACAATTACCCAAGAAAGCGAATTGCTAAAACATACGGTATCTGAGACAAAGACATTGTATTGAACCTAGAATCCCCAAAGCAATTTGCCAGGATTAATTATGATTATAGCATAGATGGCAACCTCTTGAAGTCAAATCATTTGGCTATAGGTTAGTTGGATCATCTTACAATTTAACCCCCTCGGGACCCAGGACAAGTACGGGTACACAAAAGCTTAATTTCCTTGATTGCGTGTTCAAGGAACAAGCGAGTGTCGAGGAGCACAGGTACATGGATAGGATAGTAGCACATTCCGGACATATGGCGGGAAATAAGAGAAATCTGTCAAAATTCAAAGGAAGTGAAAAGGAGCCAAAGTCATATTTGGAGGAAATGAAGCTCCTGGTGAAATAAAGGCATTGGATCCATCAAAAAGGAATGGTTTAGAAATCACGGATGTTGCGTTTGTTGAAGGACTAAACTTGATTTACTAAGCATCGTTCGACTCTGTGACAAAGGGCTACAATGTTGGATTGACATGGGTGTATGCCAAATCAAAAATATTGAATCAAATGAAGTTGTCTTTTAAAGGATGTGAAACGAGAAAAATATGTATGTAGTGGATTGGTAGTCACACCCGAGCAGCGGCGCTGTCTCTAACTGCGAAACTGGTGAATCAAGGGTCATTTGTATGGCACAAAAAGTGATCATCTGAATTTCAAAAGCGATTAACAAAGCTAAGCAAGAAGTAATCTTGTGGAAGGACTTCGGACTTCGATATCTGAAGAAGTATAGTGAGCGCGTGGCCGGAAGGAAAGCAAATCGAAGTAAATCGTTCGAAAAGAGCGTGCCCGTCTCAACTAAGAATATTGCATCTGCAACCCGTATGGATCTATTTGGCTGTGGAACCCGGCCGACATAAGTGGAAAGAAATACACCTTGGTGGTAGTAGATATTACCGAAGATATACGTAGACGATATTCATGTGCGAGAAAGAAGAAACTACAAAAACACCATTGTCCCGATGAAGAAGGGGATTCAAAATGAGAAGAAATTGAAACCATTATCAAAATAATATGAGATAGAAGATGATTTTGTCCGTGGAATATCGATGTTGTAGTAGAGAATAGTATTGATCGTGAAGCGTCGGCGGCAAGGACTTCACAATGAGAATGGAGTTGCGAAAGAAAGAAATAGAACCACCAAAGAAGCGACGAGGACCATGTTAGGCGAGCGGGGTTACCAAAGATTTTTGAAATTTGAAGTCAACACGACACTGCGCCCCAGCTTGATGTATGATAAATAGGCAGTGACAAAGACTCCACTATGAGACTGGTGGAAGAAAACCAAATGTTGCGTATTTAGGATATTTGGATGTAAATCGCCCCGTCCACAATATTAGCGAAGACAACTTTAAAACTTTTGATGCGAAGGCGATGAGAGTATCTTTGAGATCTTGTTGAAGCCTTCTGAGAATGCTGGCAAAAGAAGCATGGTTGCGAAGAATCCGTTTATGTAGTATTCGATGAGCGAATGTAAATGGGGAAGACATTGAAGAAGTCGGTGATAAGGCTGAATCGTCGATATACGGGAAGAGTCCACATCTTTGGTGACGGGGATTATGTTCGAGAAGAGATGGGAATGTTGAATCTCAAAAGCGGTGGAAAATCTGCCCGGTTTGAGTGATCCGCGAAGGCAGCCACAACAATACGGTACCAAATTCATTTGAATCGGCTAACTACTTCAGCACGACATAAGATGGTGAGAGACCATCCGCGGGGAGCTTGTCATTGGAGATATAAGAAGAAGGTGTCAAGGCGAATCCAGGAGCAGCGAAAGCGATATTGGCCGTCTAGCAAATATAGAGCCCAAAGATGTGTCACAAGCATTGGACGACACACATTGGATTCAAGCTGTGCAAGAAGAAATTTGAATCGGTTTGAGAGAAATAAAGTATGGAGTGGTACAAAGACCCGTACATCAAAATGTTATTGGAACGAATAAGAATTATTCGAGAGAAATAAGATGAAACGAGGAAGGTTACGTGGTAAAACAAAGCAGATTAGTAGCCAAAAGGATATTGCGAAGAAGGAATAGATTTTGATGAAACATTTGCTCCTGTACTTGAATTGGAAAATTTATAAGGATGTTCTTTGCCTCACTGACTCTAAGAATTTCATTGTATATCAAATGGATGTAAAATTACATTCTGAATGGTTTATTGGAAGAAGAAGTGTATGTTGAACAGCCTCAGGATTTGAAGCGAGAGAAGACTATTGGAGGCAAAGGTACTCCTGAGCTTCAAGCCACTGTCTGGTTAAACGAGGCACGAGCATGGTATGATACCCTGTCCGCGATTCTAGCGAAAATGGATTCACAAAGGAGAAAAGTAGATAGAACACTTTTAGTGAACAAAGAAGAAATTATCTTGCTTGTTCGAAATATAGCAATACGTAAC